>SJYA01002786.1:1706429-1804320 GCA_006410615.1 Neotragus moschatus
AACTGAACTGAACTGATGGGATCTAGAAAGTTGGTACTGATGAACCTATGTACAGGGAAGCAAAGGAAACACAGACATAAAGAACAGACTTATGGCCACAGTGGGGGAGGGAAAGGGTGGGATGACTTCAGAGAGCAGTACTGAAACATATATATTACAATATGTAAAATGGATAGCCAGTGGAGATTTGCTGTATGATGCAGGGAATCCAGTAGTCATGTACGGATGTGAGAGTTGGACCATAAAGAAGGCTGAGTGCTGAAGAATTGATGCTTTCCGAATGTGGTGTTGGAGAAGACTCTTGAGAGTTCCTTAGACTGCAAGGAAATCAAACCAGTCAATCCTAAAGAAAATCAGTCCTGGATATTCATTGGTAGGACTGATGCTTAAGCTGAAACTGCAACTTTGGCCATCTGATGTGAAGAGCCAGCTCATTGGAGAAGACCCTGATGCCGAGAAAGACTGAAGGCAAAATGTGAAGAGGGCGGCAGAGGACAAGATGGTTAGATAGCATCACTGGCTCAGTGGACATAAACGTGAGCAAACTCCAGGAGACAGTGAAGGACAGGGAAACCTGCATGCTGCAATTTATGGGGCTGCAAAGAGTCAGACACAAGTTAGTGACTGAATGTGGAACAGCAGGGAATCCAAAACTGATGCTCTGTGACAACCTAGTGGGGTGAGATGCAAAGGAAGGTAGAATGGTTTGAGAAAGAGGGTTTGAGAAGTATGTCTATGGCTGATTCATGTTGATGGATGGCAGAAATCATTACAATATTGTAAAGCAATTCTCCAATTTAAAAAATTTTTAAAAATTATATGTGAGACACTCTTCCAGGTATGGGTAAATACTGGATGACAATACGCTTGGGCTCTGCCCTTGTAGACTGTTTAGTGGGGAGACAGCAAAAGCAGTGGGGGAATAGACCACTTTGGGTGGTAAGATCTAACATGACAGGGACATTTAGTTCAGTTAGGATTGTTTTCTTTAAACAGAAGTTTAAACACTTCAATAGCATTTGGCTAGCGAGGTCTTGTTGAGACCTGAAATATAAGAAGGAAATGGTCATGCAGAGAGCAGAAGTGAAAGACAGAAGTTTCCAGGTGCAGGAGACAGCATGAACAAAGCTAATAATATAGGTGCCTTGAGGGATTGAACAAATGGCCAGTGTCTTAGGTTGAGTTATTGCAGAAGCCAGTCATGAGCCAGGATTTGAGTGCAAGAACAAGGATCTGAATGCAGGTAGTTAATTATGGGGAGAGAAGGTAGTCCCAAGAAGCACTGGTAGGATAGGAAGAAAATGAATGGAAGAAGACATGGTTATCAAGCAGGTGTTATGGGCAACTAGGGCTCATTCTCATTGGGGAACTCGAGGAGACAGTGGAGAACAAGCCTCACGTAGCCCACCTATGGAAAGAAACTGGGATCTTTATCCACCAGCTCCCATCAGAAACTGGTTGTAAGCTGCCCCTCAGGAGTAACTACCTGTAACTTGAATACCTGTATGACAACTGAAAGTCATAAAGTTCAGTAGGCTTGGAAACAGTGAGTGCCAAGTGTGTATGAGAGAAACATGCACAAGGTCTTTAGATATAGCACTGGACCTAAAGACCACGTAGCCAGGGGAAAAGTGGCACTGGCTAAGGTTGGAGGAGTAAGCAGGAGGCCATTTCTGTAGCACCTGATGGTAGGCAATTGCAATGTTCCACGCTTGGCAATAACAGAACACCATTTGTGTGAGATCACTCTGGCTGTTGTACTGGGAATGGAGACAGGATGTGGCGTAAGTTGAAATAGGCAGAACGGTTATGGTGCTGCTATAGTGGCCCAGGCAGTAGAGGTCTAGCTTCAGCATAGGTGAGATGAGTGGAAATGGAGAGGGGTGGACAGGTATAAATTGCATTTTGCAGATGGAGCTTTTCAGGGGATAACAGGAAAGGAGGATTTAAAGATGCTAAGCTTGAGATGTGTCCACCAATCGAACAGGAGCTATCTAGTAGGCAGTGAATGGGAACCTGGAGACAGGAGTTGAGATTTGGTTTGAAAATGTAAATTTGAAAGTCATCAGTATGCATATAGCATTCCAGTGCCAAAGAAATAGGTGAGGTCAGATGAGAAGAGAAGACAGAGAGATCTCAGGGAGGGAAGGAGGCAGTAAAGGGGGGCTAGTAAGGAGAAGCGAGTAACGAGGATTTTCAGGGCATGGTGTCCCAGGAGGGCTTCAGAAGATGGGAGTCAGCTGTGCCAAACACATCTGTGAAGTCAAGTGAGTTAAGGGCAGAAATGTGCAAAATGAATTTACAGCTTAATGTTGGAGACCTTGATGACAGGAGTTTTGGTTATGAGGAGAATGTAGTGACTGCAGGGGGTTGAAGAATGAATGAAAGCTAGGAAATAGGAAATTTGTAGAAACAACCCCATTACAAAACTGTGGCTTTCATGGAAGCCAAGAGTAGGGGCACTAAGTGGAGGGAGCTGCTGGACTAAAGGACAATATGTTGTTTGTTTTTGTTTTGCTAAGTGGTAGAGAAAAGTGCATTTTTTGTTTTCGTCGAATGATCTGAGGGATTTTTGGATGACTTAGGAGAGGGGATGGTGATGGAACTAGAGCACAAAGCAACCGTGGGTAGAAAAAGCCTTCACATATTTTAAAACGGCGAGCAGAGAAGATTTAGGCAGATGGTGGAAGGAAATGGGAGCACTTGTATAATGGCTGCCACCTCGTTACATCAGGAAGAAAAGAAGAGAACTAATAACCAAGAGGGATAAAAGATATATATACAGAAGTTTGAGAAAAGGTAAAAACTGCTCCATTATGCTGAGAACCCATGGGAGGTCCATCATATCAAAGAGAGTCCGAATGAACATATGGAATTTCTCCAGCAATATTCCTCCACTCAGGGCCCAAGCACAGAGGAGGCTCCTAGCCGGGACCTTCAGAGTTGGGGTTTTACAGGCAAGTATGGCAGCAGTAACAAGAAGGAACTGTGGAAATGTAAATGGCATTATTTTGAATAGATGATGGAATTTAAGATGGGTAAGTTCAGAAAAAGTCCCCGGTAGGGGCTGATGGATGGAGAAGGAAATGGCAACCCACTCCAGTGTTCTTGCCTGGAGAATCCCAGGGACGGAGTAGCCTGGTGGGCTGCCGTGTCTCTGGGGTAGCACAGAGTCGGACACGACTGAAGTGACTTACTTAGCAGCAGCAGGGGCTGATGGATAGTAGAAAAAGTCCTGGGGTCAGTGGATTGGCATCTCAATGAAATCCAAAAAACCTAATTGCAGGATTCTTGAGCAAGTGGATTTAAATAATAGAGGTGGTAGCTAGTAGGAAGCTTATTACATACTTGCTATCATTTGAGTGATTTAAAATGCATGACTTAAAAGTAGAATATTGTGTCTGTGGTTACTTAAGTCATACTGAATTATGTCCCTCTCAGTATACTTCCATAAATTAAAATTTTGCCCGTGGCTTAGCAATTTAAATCTCCAAATATATACTTTATGATGGAATGCTTTCACTTTTTCCTTTGTCTGGGGTGGCAGCCCTATTGATTCCTCTGTTCAAATGTGTAGAATAGCTTCCTTATGAACCTACACAAGTAAACTAAGCTAAAGCAGGTTACCCAGTTATGTCTGACTCTTTGAGACCCCCATGGGCTGCAGCACACCAGGCCTCCCTGTCCCTTGCCATCTCCCAAAGTTTGCCCAAGTTCATGTCCATTGCATCGATGATGTCATCCAGCCATCTCATCCTCTGACGTCCTGTTCTCCTGCCTTCAATCTTTCCCAGCATTAGGGTCTTTTCCAATGAGTCAGCTGCTTATATCAGATGACCAAAGTATTGGACTTTCAGCTTCAGCATCAGTCCTTCCAATGAGTATTCAGGGTTGATTTCCTTTCGGACTGACTGGTTTGATCTCCTTGCTATCCAAGTTACTCTCAAGAGTCTTCTCTAACACCACAGTTTGAAAGCATCAATTGAGGGATACATTAACTGAGGGAAAATACTTTCTTCCTTACTCCATTTTACAAAATTCCAAATTTCACTTCAAAAAACTAGGTGTCATTTACAGCATTCTTTTGGAGCCCCTTGTGGCTCAGACAGTAAAAGAGTCTGCTTGCAGTGCGGGAGACCTGGGTTCAATCCCTGTGTCAGGAAGATCCTCTGGAGGAGGAAATGACAACTGACTCCAATATTCCTGCCTGGAGAATCCCATGTCCATGGGATCGCAAAGAGTCAGATGGGACTGAGCAACTTCACTTTCACTTTCTTTCACTTTTTGAATAGTTAGATTCCAGACCATTTATTTTTAATTTTTGTATTTGCAAATAGTTTGTCAATAAAAAAAAGTCATACAACCAAGGTTTTTAAATTGGCAAGTTATTTTAACTTTGCAGAGAACCAAAGTAACAGCACTCTAGTTAAATCAGTATTTCTCAAGCCTTTTCTATTTTTCAACTTGTTTGAGGAATAGAACTCAGCACAGTGGTATATAAGCATAATGATGCAATTATGGGAGTGTGGGTGGGGTGACAGAGGTGTTTTCCTACCTCATCCATTCCCTTGTTGAGAGCTAATCACATAGTATACAGTTGTTGTTGCTCAGTTGGTAACTTTTGTCCAACTCTCTGCAATCCCATGACATAGATATTTTAAATAGTAGTGTTGGGAAAAAGGTGGGACTCAGAAAAGGTAACCAATAAACACAAAATGTAGAGCATCTGTTTTTCTATCAGTTTTGCTTAGAAGGAAATAGCAACCCACTCCAGTATACTTGCCTGGAAAATCCCCTGGATGGAGGAGCCTGGCGGGCTACAATCCACGGGGTCACAAAGAGTCGGACACGACTGAACAACTAACACACAATGGAGAACCTAGGGCTTCCCTGATACTTCAGTTGGTAAAGAATCTGCCTGCAATGCAGGAGACCCTGGTTTGATTTCTGGGTTGGGAAGATCAGCTGGAGAAGGGATAGCCTACCCACTCCAGTCTTCTGGGGCTTCCCTGGTGACTCAGCTGGTAAAGAATCTGCCTGCAATGTGGGAGACTTGGGTTATATCCCTGGGTTGGGAAGATCCCCTGGAGAAGGGAAGGTCTACCCACTCTAGTATTCTGGCCTGGAGAATTCCATGGACTGTATAGTCCATGGGGTAGCAAAGAGTCAGACACGACTGAGCGACTTTCACTTTTCAATGGCGCACCTATCAGAACTAGACTGAGTCAAAGTGGAGTGCTTGGCTCTAATCCCAGGTGAGCTTCTCATTAGTTACAGAACCTTCAGCAATTCACTTGGGCTTTGTGTTTCTGATTCGATAAAACAGAGGTGATAGCATTGGTTCTGCCACTTCTCAGGGTTTTCTAAGACTGAAATGAAAATTTGTTTTTTACAACTTTGAATGCCTTGTACGTTCCAGGCGCTGGGCTGAGGTGAACAAGAAATAAAATGAATCCCTTGCTGTCATGGAACTTACGTTTGAATGGGGGGAGATGTATGAAAAATAAATTGGGAAAAGACTGGTGGTATGGGTGGGGTGAGTTTGGAAGGCATTGTTTTACACAAGGTGGTCAGGGAAGGCCTGTCTGGAGTTTTAATACTGAAATAAGTGAGCTGTCAGGGCTTCCTCAGCAGAAGACACAGCAAGGAAAAAGGCCTTGATGTTGCGGGGGCTTGGAACAGCAGTCAGCATGGCTGGAATGGAGTGAGCAGGTGGAAGAGCAGTGTGGTCCCAAGAGTAGGGTTGGGATGGATCATGGGAGGAAGGGGTGTGGCTCTCACATGACAGGAGATGGGAAGCCACTGGGATCCGAGCAGAAGAAAGTTATCTGACTTACGTTCCAACAGGATCACTCTGGCTACTGTGTGGACAGAATACATTACAAGGAGTCAACGGTGATGGAGAGGAGATCAATTCAGTGGTACAGCATTAAGGCAGACAAGGTCGGCTAGTTTAGGGTGATAGTGGTGCAAAAGATATGTGGTGAGAGCTGAGGTATATTTTGAAGGAAGAGGCAACAGGATTTCCTGATGGGTTGACATGAATTGAGAGAGAGAGGAGTGGAATACCAAGAGTTGAGGGCAGAACCGCTCAAGAAAGGGGCTACCGATGAGTGCGCTTGCTTCAGAATTTCAAGAGCATCATTCAAGCATTATGAATTACCTTGTTCATTTTGTACTAGAGACCAGGCATTTGGTAGATGAAAATCTCCTCCGATTCCCGATAAAAGGTATTACATGATTTTCACCAAGTTTTAATTCTTCCAAACTTGCTAGGTCAGAGGTCAATTTATGACAATGGAACTTTTCAGTCAGAAAAAGTTTTATTACAAGAAACAATGCCATCAGATAAAAATGCAAAAAATTGTGCAATTATGGCAAAATGTTTAAAAATATCTACACATTTGCCCCCAAAGGACTACAGTACTTAACTACATACCTGAGCACAGAACATTGAATGCCATTTTAAACTGTTTCACGTAGAAAATCTGATTCCTTGCAAGATCACATCCACTTTCTCTCATGCACCAGTGAAATCAGCCTGATGCTTAAGCATCAACTTTGTAGGATAACAGAAAACAAAGATGGAAAATAAAGAATACAATTTCTACTTTCCTATAACATAGTTATACCACATCCAGTTTTCAATGTATAAAAAATACATAGGAAAGTGCTACATACTTTCTTCAAATGCCAAAACAAAGCTCAAGTGGGACTGGCATCTATCACCCTCTATTTTAATTCTATAGTACCCATTATTCCTTTTACTTATATTCTCATCATACTAAGCAAATGTACCTTAAATATCTAAACGCAGATCCACACATATTACTAATCCTAGTTTTCTAGAACCTCTTCTGAAATCATCTGAAAAGTGGCAAAATATCCCAGCTATATAATTTAAACAAATAGTTTTTCATACAAAATTCAATATATATTCTATTGATACTTCCATAGCAAATTCTAAACCTTGGCTTTGACACACTGTCCTTAGAGCACACCCTCAATATAAACTATTATAGGATCAATTGTTAGAGGATCAACTGTTGTGCAGATCAATAGAATAAACCGACTGCAGAATTAACCACAGCACATTGTACTCCTATACATCACACGGCACATGTAAATTGTTAATGTTCTAATGTCATGTTTTCAAGTAACACAGTGTTCTAAATAAATACAGGAGATTGTCAAGAAGCGGCAGGAAGTCTCAGGAAGCAACAAAGCTTTCAAAAATAAATTATGGGAACATCTCTTGTAATCTTTAGTTTGGTTTTTCCTCCCCTTGGCAATGCATCACAGTGTAGATGCTTCAAAATGCTCACAGAAAAAGGCCCAAAACAGCACGAAGATAAAGAAAAACTGAGAAGAAAAAAAACAGCTGATTAGTTGACAGTCAACAAGGAGACTACAGACACACTACCAAGGCCAGCAGGAAGAAAGCATGTACCCAGCTTCCCAAGACTGGATTTGTAAATGCCAATTCTCTAAACGCTGTCCACTTTCAATTCAGCTTCAGGAAACGTTCCCTACTTGTAGAGGGCTATGACAAGCAGTTTGGAAAGTTTCCGAAAAACGAGGTATGTGATGCGAAGAGGCAATGTTTTTGATTTGTTTCACAGTATCACATTACAATTTGTGCAAGAGTTTTTAATACAAACTGTGCCAGTTTGTTTCTTTAAGGGAATCAAAATGTTCCAGTTAAGGACAGACTCTGGCTATACTTATATCCTTTATTACTTATTCCGGGAAGAGTAAAAAATAAGTTACTGATCTAAATATCTGCCTTAGGTATAACACATGAGTTGGTTTGTCCTCTCTGTGAGTATTTCTGTTAGAAATTAATCAGTTAAATATGAAAAGTGATTTAGTACCTATAATGCTATGGTTCTGTTCACTCACACTTTTCCTTCTCAGTCACCTGCAGTTAGAACAAAGGTTTTCAATGCAAAACTATTCATAACTGTTAAGTGCAAAAAGTTTTTTTAAAATGAGGTTTTAATTGTCATAGGTAATGCAAAAGACATTAAATGAGACTACTGCAGGAATTTTATGTTTCTGGAAAACAGAATTTTAAAAGTAGGAGTTAAAACTTCACATTCTGCTCTGTGCAGAAGACAAGTTACCTTTCATTGTACCGACAATGAATGGACAGGTAAGGATGGAAAGGAGGTTAGGCGACAAATGGCCCCTGTTAGTGCAAAATGAGGATAATAGTCTTCTCACTATTCTCAGATTGAATCCAGTTAGACCAGTAACTAGCCATAGCTTGCCATCATGTAATCAGAGAGTCCTGTGAAATCACAAGAGTTCAGCAAGTCAAGTACTATGGCCATGAAACGAACATATACCAATTTGAAAGGTAAGCATAGGCTCAGACATTTGAAATATACCTAACTATACACATGAGTTAACTTGTACTAGCACCAGCCACCTGTGAATTTGAGCCCTTCTCGGGATTAAAAAAAAAAAAAAAGATATGAGACAGTGTTAGCACTTGAAAAAATTGTCAACACAAAACTACTTTAAAACTTTAGCTTAAAGTAACATGGGAAATATAAAACAATCCAACTAAAAGCTCTTTCTGAGACTGATTTCTTTTTCCTTCAAACTACTCTAATAACACATTTAAATCCAGTACACGTGAAAACAGTACACAAAATATACACATATTCAGAATGAGGATCTAAGTTAGTGCGTCTCTGTAGCAGAGAGGTCACAGCTAAAGTCCTAGTGATATTGCCTCAAATTTTTACCCGTATTTAAAACAAAAAGTCACATCAAACTATTTTGGATGTCTCTAATCCATAGTACCCTAACTGCTCTTCTAAGAGTGCATAGTTGTCAATTCGTCTGGTATCTCAGTGACTATTCATCACGCAATTCTAGAATGATGTGATTACTTTTACACCAGAAAAAAAAAATGCTGATAATTGCACTTTGTTACCTTTTGCTTACTGAAATGAAAACATCACATGGATGAAAAGAAATCCCTCCCTACACTCATCTTAAACAGCACCCATCTCCACGTGTAAACTCTCTTCAGCTTTCTTAAATACTGACAGCACTTCTTCTTATCACTGAAAGACTAAGTTTCCTCCAGCACAAGATGCCGGTGAGCTCACTAAGGCCTGCCATTCATTAAAGTACTTTCTGAAGACACTGAGGATACAATTTAGCAACAGCACATTCAAAATGCCGGCCAAGGTCCCAGAGGCGATCTGGGGTCTCATACACTTTCATCCATTGGTCAGTGATATCATCATACTGGTAAAGGGAATTTTTTCTGCTGGTTCTGAAGACATGTTCTTCAACGGTCACTTGAGTTGCTCGAACAAATAAATGGAGCTTATTCTGGAAAAGTACCAGTTTAAGGTAAGGGTTTATGGACTCATCACATGGAAAGTCCTTCTTACGAGTCCACTTATTGAGCTCAATATCATAGGCTTCTACAGTAAACATCCGCTGATGATTTCCACAGGTTCCAGCTATGTAGTAGATAGAGTTCTTGTATACAGCTGCTAAGCCCTGGATTCTAGGCACAGTCATGGGGGTTAAGAAACCCCAGTAGTCTTTCTGAGGCTCATAGAAGAGGAAAAACTCTCCTAAAAAAGAGAAAGGAAAAAAAAAAGAGAAAAGAAAACAAGAATATGAAGATTTAAATATAAGATAGCTTAAAACATCTACATCCCATGGCACAACGTAACACAATATTAGAATCAATCTGATTTGGGGCATTCAAACTGGTGGGTATAAGAAGTTACTTTGGCTTGATGGCAGTACAAGGGTTAAGAGCTTGGTTTCATTTACTCCATCCAAATATCTGGATATTTCAGAAAATTGATTTTAAGCCAGCTCTTATAAAAAGTATTATTACTAATGGTTAGCCAGTAAGAACAAAATATGAATATAGGTTCAATCGGGAATAAGCCACTATAAATTTATGTCCTAGTTATTTAACCATAAGGTAGTACATAGAATTGTTCAGATTTCTGTCTATGGGCCACTAATGTGTTTACTTTAGTGTTGCTATAAGGCAAAGACAAATATCAAGAGGAGAAATTATGGCCTTAAGCTGATAGAAAGCATGCACTAGGGAACTAACTATGAGGCCGTTTCCATTCTGTTTTGACAATGAAAAGGTGTGCTGAGTCACACTGCCGATGTAAAAATGTCTAAAAGAATTAAGCTAGTGAAGATTTACAAGAGCTTGGCTAATTATAACATTCAAATCTTTGATTTGAAAGAATCAAATAAAATCTTTGATATGAAAATCTGAACCCTTTATCTGGTACTCCAGTAGCCACTGACAGTAGGGCATGATCTTCTGACTAGTCACATCAAGTTTATTTATATAAAGAAGCTTTGTTTAGATCAGAAGTACCTACTTTTAAATTGAGCTTCCCCTTGAAAACTGTTTTGAACTAGGTTAACTCCTATCGAAAAATATAACTGCCTACCTAATAAAAGTAATGCTGAAAAAATCCAGGTTTTCATAAAATAGTTTGTTAAACTCTCGGCTTTTGCCTGCATATTCCCTATGCTTTTTGACTAAAATGTAACAGGATTCTTAATAAAGAAGACAGGAATGAACACTTTTTTACCCTGTACTACTTAGCTACAAATTTCTTATAAAAAGGAAAGATAATACATTTTAAAAGTTGATTTTTAAACCTAAAGTTGACTTTAATAAACTAAAACCAGTAATGGGCAATTAAAACCCTCAGTGCCTCAGATTTGTCTTATATAAAATACAATCTAATTAAATAATGTTCATTCCAACCCTGAAATTCTGTTAATGTACTGTTACTTTGCTTTAGTATTTAAATTAATATACAACCTTTATATTCCATTTGGGAGTCTTCTAATTAATTCTATCTCTACTAAAAAATAACTGCTTAGCCAGTAAAACCAACAATCTATGAAGAGAGAGCTTCATCATATTGAATGATATAACCTATCCAACCATGTAAGTCAAAGTGTTACTCCCTGAGTTGTGTCCAACTCTTTACAACCCCATGGACTATAGCCCACCAGGCTCCTCAGGTCATGGAATTCTCCAGGCAAGAATACTGGAGTGGGTAGCCATTCCCTTTTCCAGGGGATCTTCCCAACCCAGGGATTGAACCTGGCTCTCCAGGTCTGCAGGCAGATTCTTGTACCACCTGAGCCACCTAGGAAGCCCTATCTAACCATTCTTTATAGATTTTTACATCCATTCAGATACTCCATTTTTTGGCAAGACCAACAAACCTGCATCATCCCAGGCTTCCATTCAACTAAAATGAGGCACGAGAAAGTATTCCTTACTCTCTCTGGAGAATTAACTTTACACTGAAGTTTAAACAAATGGGTTTAAGCATTTCTAAGAAATTATAAGTCAAATAAAGGATTACAGCAAAGAACATTAAAAAAAAAACTTACAGTGGGAAAAAAAACTAAAAAATCATATGTATCTACACAGAACTTGCACCCCTTTCCTTACTTTTTTTTATAGTAGTGAAGGAAAGCATTTATCTATAAGCAGTTAAGAAATGCAAAAGAAAATGTTGGTATTGTCAATACTATATTCAGCATTCAAGCAACTAAAATAAGAAACCAAACACAAGGAAAATATTAGCACAAATCAGAACCTTGAATCAAGTATCTTATTTACTGCTACCCAGTTCCTCTTTCTGGTATCTTTACCAAGGTACCAGTCTTCAATTCTTTAAACAAAAATCTTTAAGCTAAGTATATTACCATCCCTCTCATCTTATAATGTTAAAAAGATGACATCTCAAAATTTTTCAGTGAAAAAAAAATTGAAAACACTGTATTTGGATGACAACATTAACTGCAGTGAAATTAAAATCTTGAACAGTGTGATTTCAAACTCTTTGTAAGTGAGTTTGAAAGGTCTTTCATAACCTTTGCCATCATAAGACTTCATACAAAATTCTTTGGTAACTCAATAGTACAACTGCAGTTGAGGCTTTGTTCTTTTTTCTCTTTTAAACTAATCCACTAAGTTCCATAAGAAGAATACTTGCTACCATCCCTTGATTATATATCATTCAACTGCAAAAAGTTATGTATCAAACTTGATTCCTTTTTTAAAGTCTTAAAAATGGAACAGAAATAGTTTTTCTCAAATGCTGAACTATTATTTATGGGGAAAAAAGTTTTCAAAAATATTTATGTCACATGATGTCAAAAGACAGTAAGAACATAAAAAACTTACATGATCATTTTAGGGACTTGAAAGTACCTGCCTTTCTGGATTGAAAATTTTACTTTCTTCACTAGTCCCTTAAAGAAGAGACTACTCCAATAAATACTTTAACCACTTGGGCACCTACCCTGTAAAACATAGATCTTCTCTTTGTATTCCACGGCATTATGAAACTCCATTGCAACAGGCATGGCGCAAACAGTAGTCCAGCGGTTCTCTCTGCTGTCATAGCACTCCACAGATTTTAGTGAGTTTCTCCCATCACCTTCGTAGACACGCCCTCCGATTGCATACATCTTACCACAGCAGTACACCAGTTTGCAGCCTATTCTGGCTCGAAGCAAGGACGGTTTGGAAAGCCACCTATTGGTGGAATGGTCATACATCCAGAAATCATTTTCGGCCTTGTGGTCAATGGATACCTCACTGCTGCTTGGCCTGTACCCTCCTGCAATGTAAATATCATTATCTGGTGATACAAGGATTCCAACTTCTCTCAGATCATTTGGTGGTTTGCATAGTTTGAACACTCTTCCTGTGAATATATCTAGACAAGGCACTGTTTGCTTCTTTCCTGAGTGTTTGTGGGCTGCGTCGAAACATATGATCATTTCCGATGCAGTCATTCCAAGTCTCTGTGTACAGCCATTGGGACTGGCTGGTCCCTTTTCCACACAGCTTTTGGCGATAGCCTGTGCAAACTGAGGAGGAATTTTCTCTATAAAGGTGTCTTCCATCAGAGGAAAACGTATGCATTTGGCAAAAATTTCTGGAAGGTGCACTTCTCTTTCATTCTGTTCATGTTCAAACCACCTTACAATACTCTCATAAACATGCTCTTCCCGGTCTACGTTTAAATCATCACTGTCTAGGATACTTATCAGTTGGTCTTTCGTCAGCTGAAGAAACTCCTGTTCTTTGGTGACACACAAGAACTTTTTACGAATGTATTCTTTAGATCGATCTCCAAGTTCCTGATGACCGTAATGATCAGCGAAGATGAAGACCCCGATAGAATTTTGTGGGTCCAAATGACTGATCATGTACTTGGCACACTGGTCTTGGATGGAGGGAATCTGGAAGATGCTAGCTGCAGTGAACAAGGCTTGAACATTGGCCTCTGTCAGAACAACTCTGGAGGTATAGGCATAGTTCAACACTAAATCCATCGACTCGGCTTCAACACCAACAATTCGAACTTCTTTTTGAGTGCTTTCTGTAAGGCCGCTAGTGAACATGGATCTAGGAAGGAAAGAGTGGTGAATTTATCTGCACTATAAATAAAAATTATTGTCGCAGGATTGTAAGGAGTTATCACAAGGATCACTTTTTGAAACTGAAAAACATTTCCTAATGTGTTTCCTGATATCCTGAATATCAGGAAAGGGATAAAAGTTGATCATCTAGCAGAAGGATTTAATCTGGCTAATCTCAAAGAAACCCTATTCTCAGGGCCAGTCAGTCCACTTTGTGCCAACTCTGAGAAAAGCAGAGTATACCTAACTAAATCAAATCAAAAAGTGGCAAGGCATATTCCAGGACATCTTACTTTCCTTGGAGCCCTATCCAGGCTTCTGGTCAAGTTGCTTTAGGAACTTAAGATCTTCAATCACCAGGTCAGTCAGAAAGTTTACAAATACCTATGGGGTATCAGTGTGACACATCAGCATATAGAAGCGGTCTGATAAAACTTCTCATGACCCAGTGGAAATTTACAAGACAACCTGTGCCCAAAATGTATCTTTAAAAATTTCAGCTTAGAAAAATAAGATGTTCTTCAGAAGTTCTCATTTTCTTCCTGCTCCTTTTTAAAATAATTATCCTTTGAATGCTTCCTTAATTACTATAAAGAATATAAAGCACATTAATTCATCAGTTATCCTTGGATATTTTGAAAACTTTTGATTGAGAAAATCAAGAAATATACTTGATTTTCTCAAAGTTACCATAGTTTTATCTATTTATAAATAAAAATGTTAGCCTCACTGATGCTCAGTTGTGTCTGACTCTTTGCTGCCCCAGGGACTATAGCCCTCCAGGCTCCTTTGTCCTGGGATTTCCCAGGCAAGAATACTGGAGTAGGTTGCCATTTCCTTCTCTGGGAGATCTTCCCAACCCAGGGATTGAACCCCTGTCTCCTGTATCACAGAGGGATTGTTTAATACTGAGCCACCTGGGAGGCCATAAAGAAAGATCTGGGTAGGGTTAATATTAATAAAATGCCTACTTCTAAAGAGAACTTAAGAATTAAGTTGCAGATTTGTTGCAGATATGATTTTGTTAGTTTTCAAAAATTCCAGGTTCTTGTCTTTGAGACCAAGCTTTCTTTTCCTTTTCTTTTTTAATGTGCTTTTATGGTACTTTCCGGGCTTCCCTTGTAGTTCAGATGGTAAAGAATCCACCTCCAATGCAAGAGATCCCAGTTTGATTCCTGGGTGGGGAAGATGCCCTGGAGAAGAGATAGGTTACCCACTCAAGTATTCTTGGGCTTCCCAGCTGGTAAATAATCCACCTGCAATGCGGGAGAACCTGGGTTTGATCCCTGGGTTGGGAAGATCCCCTGGAGGAGGGCATGGCAACCCACTCCTGTATTCTTGCTGGAGAACCCCCATGGACAGAGTCAGAATGAGCGACTAAGCACAGCACAGCATGGTACTTTCTTGGCCGAACCATTAAGACGTCAAAAGCGTAGCTTTTTTCTAAAGTGCTAGTCATTTATAAACATCATTTGCCTTTCTTCTCCCTCCTTTGATGTTTCTTTCTAAGAAGTTCTTAAAATTTATAGAACTTTTATAAGTTTAAGTTCTTAAACTTATAAAAAGGTCAAAAGCTCTTTTAAAATCCTCTTAAGAAAAGGATGGTATGCCCTAGAATCCTTAATAGATGTCTGTTGAAGACACTGACCTAACACTGGTGTGATGTTATGAAAAGAGTGGGAAGGTTTTCAGATCACTTTTAACATCTTTGTCAAAAACGTGAAATTAATTCAAAAATGCAATATGTAATACTGGAGTTATACAGGGTTACCTGAACTCAGGCTATTACCTGGGTTAACTATCCTTTGAGTCTTAATTTTACTTCTATTATGCAAAATTTAAGTTTAATATCCTGCAGACTTTTTTTTTTTCCTTAAATGACTGAAAACTAAATGTTCCAATGTATGAGCTGGTTTTTCAATTCAGGTACTAAAAAACTCAGTTATATAGGTCCCAATTAAAAAGAAAAAGAAAGCCCTTCATTATGCAAAGATTAAATCCCAAAGGAAAACATTACCACATAACCCTTTATCAAGGGAGCTACTCTACTGACTTGAATAAGCTGGCCTCACACACAGCAGTATAACATGCAAGTTCCCCTCTGTTCTATCATGTTCTTTATGTAAACTCTAATTAAAGTGGGAGTACTTCCTCACACAAAATCCTGAGCAACATGTTTCTAATAATCATACACATTTTATTTCTGACAAGTCTCTGGGATCAGGAAACAGCCATGGCAGATTGCAAGCTATTCTATTTTTTCCATCAGTGACGCAAGATTTGCAAATATTAAGTATGACTTTTTACATCTCACATAAGGTGCAACACTAGTGCCCAAGAAACTTCTGTACAAAAAGCTCTAGTCAAGTGAGAAGAACCTAATCCTTGAGTCTTCTAGCCAAATACCTTCATTTGACTTCACCTATCTTATGCTTAGAAAGCCTTCCAAGGATTTCCTTAACTTCTTGGAAAGCAAGAAAATCTACTGTAGCATACTTCTTTTCAAGAGATTTGTCAGGTCCTCAAAACTAGTTTTAAGCAAATATAAATTTAAATGATATAAGCCAGAATATAAAATTACACTGAGATATAAATATTTTCACTTTAAAGTTTCCATTTTTTTTTTTACTATTTAAATCTAATATACAATTAACACCTCTATAAATTAAAATTTAAAGAGGACCCGCTCTTGCTCCTTAAAAGTTATACAGTGACTAAGAAGCCTGGCTCTGGACTCAAATCCAGCCTCTGCCACTTACTAGTTAGATGATTTAGGCAGTTCACTTAACCTCTTTGACCCTCAGTTTTTTCACATGTAAAAGGGGAATAACAAGAGTGGAGAGAGAGGATTATAAAGATTATATTAAATGATATAGGTAAAATGAGCTTTGCCTAGAGCTTGGTAAGCATAACTGCAGCATATATAAACATGTAAATGACCTAACCATATCTAATGGATAGCCTAGATAACTGAATCTCACCAGCAATTTTCATTAGAGGCCAAACTTCATACCTTTTGTGTATACCAGGTTCTTCTTTTTTCTTTCCAGGTCACACCCTTGTTATGGTTAATACTTAATAGTCCAATGGCCTATCCAATGCAAATCTAAATGGTTACATCACAAACATCAAACTGAAGTGACTATATTTAACCCAGTATTCTGAGAAACAGGAACCAGAAACTACTGTCTGGAACATTACACTGCTATATGCCCTATAAAGGTAAGCACCTTCAAAAGGAAAAAATATATTTACCGTGTGGTTCAGAAAATTATTTCACAGTCATTCATGCACCATTTTTGAAAACAAAAAGGCTTAAAGTGAGCACTTCAAACAAAAAAAAGTTGAACAGGAAACTGCCTTTATCACTGATCTTCTCTTAGAGTATGACATTATTTTTTAGACTCAAGTTTTGAAATTTTACTTTTCAAAGTTTTATAATATATAAAGATGAATATAAATGAAAATGAAAACTGACCTCTAAAATACTTCTGGAAACCTTAAAAATAGTCATCAGTGTGGGGCCTAACACACATAGAAACTGTATTTCATTTTTATTTCACTGCTGTTATCATGGGATTAAAACAGTCCATTAAGTGGGCAATTTGTTTTTTAAAAGTAAAGGCTATTAATCTTTAAATTCTAAAAGAGTTAACATGCAGCAAAGAAATCCTGGATAAATTTCTGGAACAAATTCCAGATCAGCACTGTCCAATAAAACTTTCAGTGATGGAAAGGTTCTGTTTCAGGGCTATACAGTGGGGCAACCACTAGCTACATGTGGCTACTGATCACTTTAAATATGGTCAGTGTACCTGAGGAACTGATTTTTTTTTTTCATTTTATTTAATTTTAGATAAGTGAAGTTTAGCCACATGTGGCTAGTGGCTGCCATATTGAGCAGTGCAATTTTAGATTTTTCTGAAACATACAAACAAAAACATATTTACTGACTTAAAACCAGTCATCTGAATTCCAGAAGAATCTGTCAGTTTTTTTTAAAAAAAAAGAGGGGCTTAATAAAATAGGGCCTGTTTTTTATTCTCAGGAAACAAATACATTAGTTTCATTCATTGTTGCGTCTCAATATAAAAATGAAGTGGGCAGTACTGAAGGAGAAAGGGGACTCGGTGCAGACATCAATAGAGGTTTCCACCAACATCATACCTGAAATAAGGGCTGATTGCAGCAAGAACGTTTCTATGACAGGAAAATGTTTTCCCGTGATCCACTTCCACTACAATGTCTGTCAGCTGTCCTTCATCGTACATTGTTTTGAGTTGCTTAAGAATACTGCAAGCATGGAAGGGGTCCATGGCATCGCTGGCTGTGTCTGAAGATGGTATTCCATTCGGTGTTGGGGAAGACTTACTTAAATCTAGGAGGAGAAAAATCGTACAACCACAAGAAGTTTGGGGCCAGTTGCGGCGTCGCGGGTTTTATTTTTTGTTTTTGTGTTTGTTTGTTTGGTTTTGTTGTTGTCTGTGGGATGGGGCTGGGGGTTGTTTGTTTGCTTGGCTTGCTTTCTCCCCGATACAAAAATACACATATGTATACAGACTCCCTCAATGAGAACACGAGATAGGATATGGGAAAGAGCGAGGTGAGATGCAAGTTCAAACACCAGCCTGCTTCTCCCGGAGCCTGGCGAGCCCGAAGCACCGTGCTCGCCGACAGACCGCGCAGGCAGAACAGGCGAGGTGTCTGCGGCGACTCCGCCGACAGCCAGAACGTCCCAGCTGAAAGCGGAGGGCAGGAGCCTCACAAGGGAAGCTCGATGGATGGCGGCCGCCACTGCCTCCTCAACCGCCTTGCGAACAGGTCGGAGCGGCGGCGGGTACCCGGCCTCCCCATCCCTGTCCGGCCGGACCGCCCACCTCCCTCCACGCCATTCATCCTCCCTCTCCTCATCTCTGTCCACCTCTCCATCCTTCTCTTCCAGTCCTCATCGCCGCTGCCTAAACTCGCAGCCCGAACTTGGCCCCCGGCCCACCTCCCCTGCACACCTCCCTAGCCACCACACGACCCACCTGCCGACGCGGCCATTTCTAGACGCGGCCCGGGCTCCAGCTATTTAAAGAGGAAATGTCATTTCGCTTCTCTCTCTCCCGGGTTCCGGCTCTTCTAAGCCGTCCCTAGCCAATGGGGTGACCTATGCATCCGGCTCCGCCCCTAGGCTCCGAAATCAGGGGGTCTATTGGTCACGAGGAACGCATCTGCACGTCGGGAAATGTAGTTTTATTGCCCCCGCTCCCGCGTGGTCCTTGTAGGGCGGAGGCCCAAGCTCGGAATGTCTATTGGCTGTTTTGGGTGGAGGCGGAGAGCAGGGAGCCCGCCAGCCTGTGTCTGTGGGGCGCGCAGCGCCTGCCGGAAGAGGTAGTCTTCTAGCTGAGGAGAGCTGTCATTCTGAGAGGCTGGGGTAGGGAAAGCTCTTGAAGTGCAAATTTCCCCATTTTAGGCCTCTCTCCAGGCCCCCGGTTCTTTTTTTTTTTTTTTTTTCCTCACCTCGTTCTTCGTTTCCTAAACCTCCTGCCAATGACTAGCTTCCGGTATGAAAGCGGGGGATCCACGTGAGGGCTGTGAAACCAGAAAAATTTGGAAATGGACAAGAGAGCTGTTGTCCAAAAATGGGAAGGAAACCTGACACCTCACCCCTAAGAAAAATATCAGGAGGCCAAAAAGCAAGCCATCTTTGATGAGTCACCTGTGACACCCAACTGAAACAGCATCGACTTGGCTGAGTGCTGCGGTTTCCACAGATTAATTGGTCTGGTTACAACCGCAGCTCAGGATCTTTAACTCCCACTCAATGCGTTGCTTTTCTTGAGCACCCGGGGAACACCTGTTCCACTTTTAAGAGTGTATGAACATTACAGAGGGATTCAAGATGCTTTCCTTTTTGCTCCTGGTAGATTGAGTGGTGAAGATACTAAGTGTTCTGGATTTTCCTTTGAAGAAAGTGCCCTGAGCCTGAAACGAGGGACGGTTATTGACTCCCTCGCTCTACTTCTTAATGTGGGACCTTTAGATAAGACCATTTAATTCTTGGTTACTTAGCTCCTTCACCTGTAATGTGTGAATAATAATTCCTTTTCTAGCTACCTCATAGGCAGCAAGCCTTTTGAAAGAAAACAAAAATGTTTTCACTTTTGACATGTTTTGATTTTCTTGTCCTGTATTTCTAGCATCTAACAGGGTGCCTGGCACATTATAGGTAGTTAATATTTGAAAAATAAATGTAAGGCACAAATGAGCTAACATTGGAAACGCTATTTCCAAATATTTGACTTGTAAGGAAGTCTTGCCAGCGAATAGGAAGGAAGTTTTGGATGATATATAGTTAGTGCATGAGCATAGCTTTTCTAACCCTGAAAAGACCAAATAGTTGAATCTTCTGATGAAGGATCTCGGAATTTAAGTTGTAATTGTGGAACAGAGAGAATGAGGAAAAACAATACAATTCTGTCCTCAAGGTCGAGTGAATAATTTAGAGCGCAAATATTATAATTCTGTGCAGGTTAACAAGAATTGGTGTTTCTTTGGGACTGGGATATGTGGACACTGATAACCCTATATACACAGTTCTGCATGAATGAAATTGATTTAACTTCTGTTATTCAGGACTTTAAATTTCCATTTTTTTTTTATGAACCAAATGTTGTTTCTTTCTACCTTATGGAAATAGTGGGAATTTCGCACAATATTAATGGCTTACCTGGTGGCTCTGACAGTAAAGAGTCTGACTACAAAGCGGGAGACCTGGGTTCGATCCCTGGGTTGAAAAGATCCCCTGGAGAAGGGAATGGCTACCCACTCCAGTATTACTGCTTGGAGAATTCCATGGGAAGAGGAGCCTGGCAGGCTACAGTCCATGGGGTCACAAAGAGCTGGATAGAACTGAGCAACTAACACACACAAAAGAAATGACATCAATCCTTAGGGTTGCCAAATTTAGGGAATAAAAACACAGAAGGCACAGTATTGGGGAGATACGGGAAAATATCACTTGTTATCTGAATCAGATATAATTGGGTGTTTTGTATTTTACCTGTCAACCTTTTCAAGCCTGTTAAAATAGGGATTTTATTGTTTGAGTTTGGTTTTTGGTAGCCACCTGTTTGAGGTTTTAGAAATTTGGCCAATTTGCTTCTTCATTTAATTTTCACTTAACTAAGAAATAGATTTGGCAATTTTTTTTCATTTTTTTAAGTTTTTTGATTCTTTGAGCCACAGGAATTTCTAAATTTGGAGGTGGGCAGAATACAAAAAGCAAAAGTCAGTTTAAATATAAATGGGGAAAAAATGAAGATTTCTAATTACAAGGTTGCCATTTATATGACACTGTAAATAAAGTTCATCCTCCTGGGCAAATGGCATTACCTGGTAGAGTCCATCATCATTCAAAAGGCACTTTTGAAAAATACAGAATAAGTGGGAAAATGTCAAAATTGACTCAGTAGTCCCACAGTAGTTATTCTCAGTGATCTGTTAAGAAAACACAAAGGAGATTTTGTTTCAGGATTGATATTAAGTAGCCAAAGACTAGAGCTTTATTTTCAAATAGCTCTGGTTTGAAATTTAAGAATTCATTGCCAATCTAGAAAGGCAGCAGCAAGGGTAAACCCGTTTTTTTCTTTATGTATTAAGTACTGAATTGCCCTCTGAAGCAATCTTCTCAAATAGTTAGAATTAAATTTGAGTGAAGATGAAAATTGGAAAAGCAAACTAGAATAGTTGAAGGACACATATTTATTTCAAATTAGACATTTAGAGCATTATTACTTTATTATTTATTACCTGGTAACTGAAGGCAAAGGAGATTGCTCTAACCACAGTTGTTTGAGAGTTGAAAAGTCTTCACATTTAAATTCTGACAGAGATGAAAGGAAAGCTGCAAATCTGGAAAATAAAAGTGCACAGTCGCCTTGTTTTTTTTTTTTTTTTTCCCCTGCTTCTACTTTAAGAGAATGACTTAGCAATTATCAGGTGTGCCCAGGCTCCTGTCCATAATAATTGTTATGTGGACAGTTCAGTCCACATAACACAAGAATGATAGCAACTCTGATGAAGAAAATGTAAAAGAAATAGGACTTCACTTCTGCAAATCTCTTCTGCAATTTTCCAGTTTCCCTATTCAATTTTGATTTAGGCTATGAAATTGACCAGAGCAACTTAAAAGGAAAACAGAGAATTCCTGTGACTTCTACTTTTTAACAAATGACATCTTATAGTATATATATAGTATCATTCTTTTCAGGCTATGGGTACAATAAAAGATGACATTTTCCTTGCTGAAGACTGTTGTGGCTGGATTATAGCCTCAAGTGCACTAACAAAAGTGATTATTTGAATATAATTTTCAAATAATATATTTTCAATTTTATTATTTGAATATAAAAGTGATTATTTGAGTATAAATTTGACATATTACACATTGAAAGAGATGGAGGGTAATTTCTAGAACCTTACATATTGTATATGATTTACTTTCTTTGAAATACAAAACTTTAAATAGATAGTACCATCAGGTTTACTGATTGGACATTAGTAACTTTTATTGTATTTTAATTTTTATTCCATCTAAGGTGATGTGAGGACTCAACATGGTAGTAACTAGAAGATTGCATTTTGTAAATCACTGAATTTGATCATATTGTAAGATATTAAATCATATTAATTTGTCTTTTAAGTATTTGAAATGTAGCATATATGTGAGAAAAAGGGAGGGGGATTGTTTGTGACCCCATGGACTACAGCCTGCCAGGCTCCTCTTCCATGGAGTTCTCCAGACAAGAATTCTGGAGTGGGTAGCCATTCCCTTCTCCAGGGGATCCCGATCAAGGGATCTTCCCAACCCAGGTCTCCTGCATTGCAGGCAGATTCTTTACCTTCTGAGCCACCAGGGAAGCACTAAAAGTAGCAGCTGGGATAGTCAGTTCCTCAAGAATACTCATCATCTCCATCCTTCACCTGAACCTGCATTCTGAGCAGACATTGTATAAAGCAGTGTTCCTGATACCAGAAACAGTATGTGTTGATGATAGAGATAAAGATAGCAGTACAGATAGAGACACTGGGTGTGTCTCTGCAAAATTGAAGTGGAAACCTGATCTCCAACATGATAGTATTTGGAGACAGGGCCTTTGGGAGGGGATTAGATTATGAGAGTGAAGCTCTCATGAAAGAAATTAGTGTCCTTATAAAAGAAACCCCCAAAGACATTTCACTGTGTGAGGACACAGTGAGAAGACAGACATCTGTGCACCAGGAAGCAAGTCCTCACTGGAAACCAAACCCACCAGTGCCTTGAGCTTTGATTTTCCAGCCTCCAGAATTGTGAGAAATGAATTTCTGTTGTTTAGAAACCACCAAGTCTATGGTATTCTGTTATAGGAGCTTGAGTAGACTAAGGCTTATATATGGATGGATGGATAGATAGATGTAAATGACATAATGTGATATATGTGTGCATATGTGCTTAGTTGGGTCCAACTCTTTGTGACTTCCCAGACTGTAGCCCACCAGGCTCCTCTGTTCCTGGGATTTCCCAGGCAAGAATACTGGAGTGGGTTGCCATTTCCTTCTCTAGGGGATTGTCCTGACCCAGCGATCAAACGCATGTCTCCTGCATTGTAGGTGGATTCTTTACCGTCTGAGCAACCAGGGAAGCCATATTACATATATATGAATGATTAACCATATATATAATTATATGTATATGGTTAATCACATATAATTATATATCATATGTATTCATGATTCAGTTCAGTTCAGTTCAGTTGCTCAGTCATGTCCAAACTCTTTGCAACCCCATGAAACTCAGCACGCCAGGCCTCCCTGTCCATCACCATCTCCCAGAGTTCACTCAAACTCATGTCCATCGATTTGGTGATGCTATCCAGCCATCTCATCCTCTGTCGTCCCCTTCTCCTTCTGCCCACAATCCCTCCCAGCATCAGAGTCTTTTCCAATGACTCAACTCTTCGCATGAGGTAGCCAAAGTACTGGAGTTTCAGCTTCAGCATCATTCCTTCCAAAGAAATCCCAGGGCCGATCTCCTTCAGAATGGACTGGTTGGATCTCCTTGCAGTCCAAGGGACTCTCAAGAGTCTTCTCCAACACCACAGTTCAAAAGCATCAATTCTCCTGCGCTCAGCCTTCTTCACAGTCCAACTCTCACATCCATACATGACCACAGGAAAAACCATAGCCTTGACTAGACGGACCTTAGTCGACAAAGTAATGTCTCTGCTTTTGAATATAGTATCTAGGTTGGTCATAACTTTTCTTCCAAGGAGTAAGCGTCTTTTAATTTCATGTCTGCAATCACCATCTGCAGTGATTTTGGAGCCCCCCAAAATAAAGTCTGACACTGTTTCCACTGTTTCCCCATCTATTTCCCATGAAGTGATGGGACTGGAGTTAAACTGATCATAACTCAGTCTTCTACTATATAACTGAGTGAAACACTGGAAACGAACAAAATTACTCTACTGGACACTTCAGTTACAATATTTAAACTTAGAATGATTGAGAGAGCCAAAGCCACTGTCAAAATGTGAGACATCAACACCCTTCCTTGTATGAAGATTATCTTATAACCCAAATGGTACTGATAGAATTAATCAATGATTATTGCTTCTTTCTAACCTCAGTCATGATCCAAATTTTTAAGCTCATCGTATCACTGGAAAATATAAAGAAAAGAAACATCAGTGTTTTCAGCATGTAGCCATAGGAACAGAAATTCATGGAGAAGAGGCATAAGGTATTAGGAAAGAAGTATATTAAACACAGCAGAGAGAACACAAAGGATGAAGAGCTGATGGTACTTTAATCCCTAAAATAATCAAATATTTAGAAAGCAAATCTGCTGGCATGCCACAGTAATTTCAGAGATATTTAATTTTTATTTCTGCTTGTTCTACCACAGGATTTCTTAATCTTGGCACTATCCATATTTGCCAGCAGATAAATTTTTGGTGATGGAGGGCTGGGGGGTTCTGTCCTGTGCATTATCAAATGCTCTCATCAAAAAAAAAAAAAAAAAAAAGAACAAAACAAATGCTCTCATCAGTATCCATGGTCTCTATGCACCAGATGCCAGCAGTACCTTCCATGAGGACTTGACAACCAAAAATGTCCCCAGAGGTGGTCAAATGTCCCTCGGGAAAACCATCCCCAGTTAAGAACCACTGTAGTGCAATATGCTTCTCTCTATTCTGTACCCTCCTGCTTTGTTAACAGTTCTATTACACTTTATATTGATCTACTATGTTTATTATTTAAAGCTGTTTTGTTTATCTTCCTTTTAAATATTCATTGCAAGGATTTGAGTTAATCATCTCTTGTGTTCATAACAAAATAGTGTCTTTGGTCCAGAAGCCCCATCTCTTGTGTTACAGATGTCCTACTTTCTTTACCCCTCCCCACATCCTCTAATCCCATCCTCTCCTACTTCATATATAGCCATTGTAATGGTTTGATGTGGATCCCTCTGTTTACATCTGTTCTTGTAAATTCTGATTGTTGTTTTATGCACTTTATATAATGGTATTGTACTATGGATCTCTGTAATATCTTACTGTTTTCACTCAGTACTGTGTTTTAAGATCTGTGTATGTTGCTTTTGTGCATCTGGTCAATCCTTCTTCTTTATATCCCCACCAACTAGCTTACTGTCTGATGTATGTTAGGTGCCAAATAAGTGTGCACATAATTAATTGCATAAGTGAATACATCAAATGGTGAATGGGAATAGTAGACAGAATAGTGGCTGCCCAAAGACGTCCATGTTCTGAGCCCTAGAATCTGTGAATGTGTTACCTTATAAAGCACAAGAGACTTTGGCTGCTGCTGCTGCTGAGTCGCTTCAGTGGTGTCCAACTCTGTGAGATCCCATAGCCGGCAGCCCACCAAGCTCCTCTATCCCTGGGACTCTCTAGGCAAGAACACTGGAGTGGGTTGCCATTTCCTTCTCCAGTGCATGAAAGTGAAAAGTGAAAGTGAAGTCGCTCAGTTGTGCCGACTCTTAGCGACCCCATGGACTGTAACCTACCAGGCTCCTCTATCCATGGGATTTTCCAGGCAAGACTTCTGGAGTGCGTTGCCATTTTCTTCTCCAAGAGACTTTGGAGTTGTGCTTAAATTAAGAATTTCAAGATGGGAAGATGACCCTGGATTATCCAGGTGGACTCAGTATATTCACAAGGGTCCTTAAAAGAGGAGAAAAAGAGGTCAACACCAGAACAAGGAGACGTGATGACAGAAGCAGAGGATGAGTGATGTACTTTCAAGATGACTCAGGAGCATAAGCCAAGGAATGCAGGCAGGCTGGAGAAGTTAGCAAGGCAAGGTAATAGATTCTACCCTAGAGCCTGCATGAGGAAGTCCGTCCTGCCGACGTGTTAGTTTCAGGTTTTCTGACATCCAGGACTCTACGGTCATTTGTTTTGTTTTAAGCCACTAAATCTATGATAATTTGTTACAGCAGCAATAGGAAAGTGACACAGTGGATGAATTAATACACAGATAAGTGCACAAAACTTTCCAGCAGTTGAGCTTCTCTCTCTTGTCTCCTCCTTGTCTCTCCATCAATTCATACAAATTGAGAGAATCTCAAAATATGAAAGACCTCAAAGAATAGTACTTTAAAGGGAAAACTGTGAGGTAAACAATCACCCCACATCAGTCTGTTAATTGGATGGTCCACTTGACTGCAGCAGGGGTCCACTGGGTCATCTTGTAAGGACAGTGAGATTCATATGGGATGGGGATTTGAATATCTGGGAGGTATGGTTCCTTTGTGGCCATCTCTGGAGATTAGCCACTTTACTAGATTTAAATCTTGAAGATAAACAAGATATGATAGAGACAGGCTTCCCTGGTGGCTCAGACAGTAAAGACTCTGCCTGCAACGCAGGAGACCTGAGTTTGGTCCCTGGGTCAGGAAGATCCCCTGGAGACAGGAGTGGCTACCCACTCCAGTAATTTTTTTTCCTGAAGCACTCCATGGACAGAGGAGCCTGGAGAGTTACAATCCATGGAGTCACAAAGAGACAGATGTGACTGAGGGACTTACACATGACACACACACACACACGATAGAGACATCAAGCCTCAGCACTGTGGCAGAATTCTTTCTGTGGGTCTGGAACCAAAATTATAACACTCACCACATTAGATGTGACCCAAACCCTATAGTGTCTTACATACAGCTTTCTTGCATGACCCAAGCCATCCCTCAGAAAGAAATGTAATCACTTATATATACAGGTTCGATCAATTCGGTTACAGGTTTAGGATCTCGCCTCATTTCAAATATATGGCCATTTTTCCCAGCTATCTCATAAGGCTTCCTTGTTAGAGCACATGTAGCCCTAACTTGTTAGGCACATGTCTGCACACTCACCAGGACTTCATTTTCTGGAAAACCAGAGAATCATTCTTTAGGAAGTAGGTTATCATAGCTGTCAAGAAGTGCAGGATATGAGATCAGACTACCCCAGTTCAAATTCCTGTTGAACCGCATTCTAGCTGTGACCTCAAACAAATAAATAATTTCCTGATGCCTTTGTTTCCTCAGCTCTAAAACTGAGCTAATAATAGCATTTACAGTTATAAGGAACATAGGAGATAATTTATATAGATTATTGCAAAGCATTTAGTCCATTGACGAGCACAAAGAAAATGCTCAGTGAATATTAGTTACTAGTAGTAGTAGGACTGTGATAGTGAAAATTCAGTTTAATTTTCCAGATAATTATGGCAATTAATTTTTTATTCTTCATGGAACATTTACCAGGTTTGCAGCTTAGAGTTAAACTCATCAGGAACCTGAGATGCAGCTCTTTCCCCAGCTCTCACCATCAGTGACTTCTAGCCTTGCTAAGGGTAAGGGAAGAGGAACCAAACCACCCTCAGGGGTGCTCCGAATCCAAATGTCCCTGATATTAAAACCAGCATGTATTGTTGTTTAGTTGCTAAGTCTTGTCAGACTCTTTGCAACCCCATGGACTGTAGCCTGCCAGGCTCCTTTGTCCATGGGATTTCCCAGACAAGAATTCTGGAGTGGGCTGCCATTCTCTTCTCCAGGGGATCTTCCCGACTCAGGAATGAAACCCACATCTCCTGCTTGGCAGACAAATTTTTTACCACTGAGCTACCAGGGAAATGACTATACTGACAAACATATGTTGTGGTAACAAATAATCTCATACTTCCAGTAGTGTAACTCACCAAAAATTTTATTTTTCACTCTTGCGTATGTCCAACTGAGGCGAGCAGAAATCTCTGCTCACTGTGGTCACTCAGAGACCCAGAATGACGGGTGGCCACCATCATAAATGGGGATGGTCACCGTGTCTGAAGGAAAGCAAGCAGGTGGTGAATGGTGCACTGGCTCTTAAAATTTCCACCTGGAAAAATATGCATCACTTTCCTTCCCATTTCAGTGGCCAGAAAAGTCAAGTGGTCACTCCTCATTGCAAATAGAATGGATCATTCAATTCTACCATTCTCAAAAGGAAGAAAGCCAGAAATATTTGGAGATCCACATCAATGACAAACATACCATACAAAGATTACGCTAGGCGCTTTTAGTGATTGGACATAAACAAAACCTAGCAGCTACTCTCAGTGACTTGACAGATAAGAGGCAATCTGTGCATTAATGTATATGACTTTTAAAAAAAATATTTATTTAGGTGTACCAAATATTCAGTGTGGTACACAGGATTTTCCATCTTCATTGTGACTTGGGGGATCTTTAGTTGCAGCATGCAAACCCTTAGTTACAGCATGTTGGGTCTAGTTCCCTGACCAGGGATCAAATCCGGGCCCCCTGCATTGGGAGCACAGAGTCTTAGCCACTGGACTACAAAGGAAGTCCCCACATCTGATTTTGAAATTAACTAGCAGCTGCTAAGATTACTTTACCTGGGAAAAGGAAACCAAAGCCACTGATATATTGGCCAGCTTGATTAAGCAAGATTTAGTCCCAGTGGGGGAAAAGAAAGAGTGGCATGACATAATTAGATGCTGACTATGGATAATAAGGTGAGGGCTATGGTGAGACCTTCTTGCCCTGAAGCACCTTTCTCTAAGAAAAGTCCAGCATGGTAAGAGGAGTCAGGAAATGATCAATGATTAGTGACCAAGGAAAGGGGGTGTAGTAAAAGTCCATGGTACTAACTGAGTTTGTGGGCAAGTTTTGTCAGACACAAATCCAGAAGTAAGGGAGGAAATAGAAGGAATTTGTTATAGTACTTCAAGGTCAGGAGCTGTAAGTAAACTACACCAAGATAATTTTGACCTCTCCACTGTCAGCTTGCGTTAGAATTTGGGTTTAAGGTTGGATCCCAAAACATGGTAAGGTTTGTTTCCCCATCTGAGCCTCAAGCCTGAGGCTTGTAGAATGATTGGCTCCAGAACCATGATGTGATGCCTGGCAAAAGGAGATCTGTGGGTTGTTAATCTGTGAATCAAAAAGCAAACCCTGGCCCAGCAGTATGTTAATCCTGATGGCTGAGAGGGAGCCAGGACAATCGTTTACAAGAATGCATCCAGCACGGGGGCTCAGAAATAGTCTAAGGAAGTGTTTGGAATGGACCAACTCAATAAATTGCTGACTTTTCCTCCTGTGTTAGGTTTCCTGTAGTGCAAATACAATCCCAACACTTTCTGAACGATTCACGTCAAGGAGCAGGCCTAAATTCAGTTTGGAATTCTTTTATTTGTCAAGTGTCTACAGTCATAGGGGAAATTTAATTGCTATGCATCTTCATTTAAAAAAATTGTCCCCTTTCACATCTGTCCTTGGTGGAGACCGGCATAGTCTTCCTTTCATGCACTGGGTTTTGTTACATAAATGCTTTTCTTCTAAGAGAATATAGGTTTGAGCTTTAGGTGTGAAGAGTCATGATTCTTGAAATATACTATCAAATGGTCTAGCATAAATAATAAGTATAAAAGTATACACACACAGTAAGGACCTACTGTATAGCGCAGGGCGCGATACTCAATTTTTTGTAATAATCTGTAAGAGAAAAGGGAGAAGGCAATGGCACTCCACTCCAGTACTCTTGCCTGGAAAATCCCATGGATGGAGAAGCCTGGTAGGCTGGGGTCACTAAGAGTCAGACACGACTGAGTGACTTCACTTTCACTTTTCACTTGGATGCATTGGAGAAGGAAATGGAACCCACTCCAGTGTTCTTGCCTGGAGAATCCCAGGGACGGGGGAGCCTGGTGGGCTGCCGTCTATGGGGTCGCACAGAGTCAGACACGACTGAAGCGACTTAGCAGTAGCAGTAGCAGTAAGGGAAAAGAATCTGAGAACATATATAAATGTATATAAATATATATGTAAATATATACACATATATATTTCCGTTACACATACA
The DNA here is from genome assembly GCA_006410615.1 of Neotragus moschatus. Lineage (NCBI taxonomy): Eukaryota > Metazoa > Chordata > Mammalia > Artiodactyla > Bovidae > Neotragus > Neotragus moschatus. The sequence goes on from SJYA01002786.1 coordinate 1,736,303, forward strand.
TATATATAACTGAATCACTATGCTGGGTACATGAACCTAACATGCCACTGTAAATCAACTATACTTCAATTAAAAATATATACCCCTACACAGGAATAAAGCAAACGTGGCAAAATATTAACCTTTTGGTGATTCAAAGTGAAACACAAGACTGTATTGTTCTACTCTTGCAGATTTATTTACACTGTTTCAAATAAGTAAAAAACAAGCAGGCAAACAAAGAAAATCCCAGATATGGGAGTAGAAAGGAGGTTCTCCTATTAACGTTTAAAATCTTAAAATGAGGAAGACATCCATCCTCTCCTCTACAGCAAAGCAGAAAGGAGAAAAACAGACCAGGATCTGGAGATAAGATGGTGGAGGGGGTGGGAGATTATTTCAGGTTTCAGGAATTGAACACTTCCACCAGCTAACTGGAAGGAGCTAAAAGAAAGAGAGCAATAGAATATTCAGNTTGCCTTAATATTTGCCATTATAGATTTGTTTCTTTGCAAAAAAAAAAATAAATAAAATAAAATAAAATAAAATTACATTGCTGAAACCAAAAAAGAAAAAATCTTAAAATGAGATGGCACTAAAAATTGTTTTGAATTTTTCTTTAAAGTAAATTGGTAGAAGTAAGGTGGTAAGTTGAGTCATTAAGAAAGAATATTTGGGTATGATGGAATACACTATTTGTTAATATATCTTTGTTAAATGAAGGGGATGATGTTTCCCTCCTCAGGGTGTTTTTCTATCAGTGATGATGGATGATTCCAGAGTTAGCTACACAGTGTCAACTGATATCTCTCATTATAAGGAAAAAAAAAAGAAGAGGGAGAGACCTAATCAGGATGGTGACAATAAATGTATGCCTCTTTATAATGACTTAGTCTGAGCTGACTTTGATTTATCAACACTGAACTCGAAGCTGCCTGGTTGACTAGTCCCAGTTTGTACTGGTGGAAAACAATGCTTCATCAGCACTCAGTGCTTATGAGACCTGACAGTTCATTGTAGTGGATTGGACCTTGGAGACCCCTTTATTGATTGCCGCTATTGACTGAAAGGTGTCTTCCCCAAATTCCTATATCAAAGCCTTTCCCTCTAGTATGATGGCATGTGGAGATGCAGCCTTTGGGAGGTAATCAGGTTTAGGTGCATTCATGAGAGTGGGCCCTCATGATGGGACTTAGTGCCCTTCAAAAGAGAGACATCAGAGAGCTGATGCTCTCCTTCTCCATGTGAGGACACAGTGTCAAAGCAACTAAATTCAAAATAATGTGTATGTGATAATGCATGTTTGCATGCTAAGTCACTTCAGCCTGTCCGACTCTTTGTGACCTCATGGACTATAGCCCACTGGGCTCCTCTGTTCATGGGATTCTCCAGGCAAGAATACTGCAGTGGGTTACCGTGCCCTCCTTTAGGGAATCTTGCTGACTCAGGGATCAAACCCATGACTCTTACATCTCCTGCATTGGCAAGCAGGTTCTTTACCACGAGCACCGCCTGGGAAGCCCGTAAGTGGTAAAGTATGGTTATAATTATTCAAAACATAATATACTTTGCTAATGTGAACTAATTTTCTGTAGACTTCAATAATGGGAGCTTCCTTGGTGTTTCAGATGTAAAGAATCTTCCTACAATGCGGGGGACCCGGATTCAATTCCTGGCTTGGAAAGATCCCCTGGAGAAGGGAATAGCAACCCACTCCAGTATTTTTATTTGGAGAATTCCATGGACGGAGGACCCCAGCAGGCTACACAGTCCATGGGGTCACAAAGAATAAGACATGATTGAGTGACTAACACTTTCACGTTTTCAAGCTTCAGTAATAAAAGAAAGTTAAAACTAAAATTTTATATTACTTGCAGGAGAGAAGTCTTGCCTAGGATGTTACACATGTACACACATGTATATCAATTAGCAGTACAGAAAGGTAGATGGTTTTAACTTTGAGTCTTATGTCATACTGTATTAGCAAGAAGATGGCGGTAAATAAAATTACAGTGTAAAGTCACATAAGAGTGTATCGTAACACTCACTTTAGAAATACATAACACAATTTAGTTACATGGAAAGCATACCATTGTAAGCTAAATTTCATCAGAAGGCTCAGTATCTCTCTAAAATTCTAAAAATTGTCAGCTCTGCCTTTTTCTTGTACTAAAAAAAAAAATAATATTAACGGTAATACCAAAAAACATCTTTCAAAAACAACTGAGGAAACCCTAAATAATTTCTTAAGAAAATGATTTTAATTATTACATGATTCTCAGCTTATGCTTGAAGTTTAATTTTCATGTTATGTTTTATATCACACCTTGTATTTTCCAACCCAATTTCAACATTCCCTACATCTCTAAAGCTGTCACTGAATTGGTCCTGACTCTAGCTAATGGATAATTTTCAGAAATGGGTGGATAGATTAAGGAATACGGTCGGATATTGTCAACCACAAAGAGAAATGCAAACATGAGAATTCTGAGTTATCAGGTTTTATTTGGGGTAAGGTGAAGACATCACCAACTCGATGGACATGAGTTTGAGTGAACTCCGGGTGTTGATGATGGACAGGGAGGCCTGGCTGCTGCAATTNATAGATTAAGGAATACGGTCGGATATTGTCAACCACAAAGAGAAATGCAAACATGAGAATTCTGAGTTATCAGGTTTTATTTGGGGTAAGGTGAAGACATCACCAACTCGATGGACATGAGTTTGAGTGAACTCCGGGTGTTGATGATGGACAGGGAGGCCTGGCTGCTGCAATTCATGGGGTCACAAAGAGTCGGACACAACTGAGCGACTGAACTGAACTGAACTGAACTGAGGACTGTAGCTTGGGAGACAGCCTCTCAGGTAACTCTGAGAAAGTGCTCCAAAAAGGTAAGAAAGGTGATCACATACTTTTTATTTTAGTGAAGGAGGGTATGTAAAGTACACATTTTGGGAGGTTACTGCTCTTCACAAGAAGGTTGCTGTCAGTCGTGAAGAACAGATAATCTCTGTTTATGATTTTAGGGCTTTTTCTAGATATGAGAAGATGTAAGAATTTGAGCTCATAAAATCTTTTTCTGAGAATGGACGCATGTATATTTATGGCTGAGTCCCTTTGCTGTTCACCTGAAACTATCACAACATTGTTAATTGGTTCTGCATGCATGCATGCTAAGTCGCTTCAGTCATGTCCAACTCTTTGCAAATCTATGGACTGTAGCCCATCAGGCTCCTCTGTCAATGGGATTCTCCAGGCAAGAATACTAGAGTGGGTTGCCATGCCCTCCCCCAGGGGCTCTTCCCAACCTAGGGTAATTGGCTATGGTACAAATACAGAAATAAATACATAAATAACATGAGAAAAAATAATAAAATAAAACTATGCTTTTGGAGGAAGTTGTTGATGATCATAAAAGGCAAATTAATAATGATACGATGTCACAACTCCAAGAAAAATGTCTAACTATCTGAAGTCCTGTTCTGCTAGTGTTTTGCATAGCACAGAGTGCCTCTTTCCTAATTTCCACCCTGAATTCCTTTCAGGGTGTGTTGAAGGTCAATTACTAGAGTGCCTAAAGACCTAATCCTTGTAGAGGAAGATGGCGAGTGATAATTTTTCAACCACAATATAAAAAAAAACTTCAAGTGCATTTTCACTTGCCACACAGACTAATAAAATGAACTCAGTGGGTTTAGGCACAGATTGAGCAAGAAATCTAAACACTTAATTAAAGTATTTTCTCCTATTTTGTCATACTTTGTCACCAAACCATCCCAATGTTTTTTCCCCATTGAAATATACACATTCATTATATGTATAAATGATATAAATGAAGTAGAATTCATATTTTATAGCAAGACAAGAAAAATCTAAACAAAAAAATCTTCTCTGCCCTTTGACCTCCTCTCTCTCCCAACTGTGCTTTGGGTATCTGCATTCTGCATGACTGTAGCCTACCAGGCTCCTCCGTCCATTGGATTTTCCAGGCAAGAGTACTGGAGTGGTTTGCCATGAAGACAGTATGGAGATTTCTTAAAAAAACTAGGAATAAAACCACCATATAACCCAGAAATACCACTGCTAGGCATGTACCCTGAGGAAACCAAAATTGAAAGAGACACATGTATCCCATTGTTCATCACAGCACTATTTACAATAGCTAGAACAATGAAGCAAACTAGATGTCCATTGACAGATGAATGGATAAAGAAATTGTGGTATATGTACACAATGGAATATTACTCAACCATAAAAAGGAATGTGTTTGAGTCAGTTCTAATAAGGTGGATGAACCTAGAACCTATTATACAGAGTGACGTGAGTCAGAAAGAGAAAGCTAAATACCATATTCTAACATATATGTATATGGAATCTAGAAAAACGGTACTGAAGAATTTACTTACAGGACAACAATGGAGAAACAGACATAGAGAATAGACTTATGGACATGAGGAGAGGGGAGGAGAGGGTGAGATGTATGGAAAGAGTAACATGGAAACTTACATTACCATATGTAAAATACATAGCCAACCGGAAATTGCTGTGTGGCTCAGGAAACTCAAACAGGGCCTCTGTATCAACCTAGAGGGGTGAGATGGGGAGGGAGATGGGAGGGAGGTTCAAAAGGGAGGGGATATATGTGTACCTATGGCTGATTCATGTTTAAGTTTGACAGAAAACAGCAATATTCTGTAAAGCAGTTATCCTTCAATAAAAAATTAATTAATTAAAAACATATATTAACATAGCCACACAGGTTTCTTTTTAATTGGTATTTACATGATCTAACTTTTTCTTTCAAACATACTGCATCGTTAAATTTAAGTTGGCACACATTTTTAATATAAATGGGAGGTATTTGGGGAGAAGGCAATGGCACCCCACTCCAATACTCTTGCTTGGAAAATCCCATGGACGGAAGAGCCTGGTAGGCTGCAGTCTGTGGGGTCACTAAGTGTCCGACACGACTGAGCGACTTCACTTTCACTTTTTACTTTCATGCATTGGAGAAGGAAATGGCAACCCACTCCAGTATTCTTGCCTGGAGAATCCCAGGGACAGGGGTGCCTGGTGGGCTACCGTCTATGGGGTCACATAGAGTCGGACACGACTGAAGCGACTTAGCAGCAGCAGGAGATATTTTAAAATGTTTTAAAAATTAAGTTAATATATTTATACAGTTAAATGTTGTATCTTAAATATTACACTTAATATTTAATGTATATAATTTTATATAAGTTTTTAATTATCTGAAAAACTTTAATTTAGAGCAATGTAATTCTTCTAGGTTTACTGTAATTACTAGGAAGTGCTACTGGCATCTAGTAAGCAAAGGCCCGGGAAGCTGCTAAATATTCCCACTGTAAGCACAGTAGGGAATCCCCCTAGGGAAAGAACCAGATAGAGGTTTCTGACAGAAGAGAAGCCATTTTAGGCTTAAGCCATTTGTGATCCAAGCCTGCCCATGACAGTTGCCATTGAATAGGTCTTGTAGTAATGATTTTAAGGGTCAAAGGCAAGTGAAGTAACTGTAGCAAGGATAATAAATGAGATAACAAGATCCCCAGTTTTTCTCCCCCAATCATAGAGATTAACCTGAAGCACTTTCTTGAGCTGCTTTGCAGGATTTAAACCACCCCCAACTTAGGTGCTGAACCACTAGATCAGTTGAAACCTAAGGGGTGATGCCGTTGACATTTTCTAATTCTCCTGACTTTAGTCCACTGAAATTGGACTCTGTTGACCTTTGCCCTAATTCTATGCTGACTTCTCTCCTCAAACTCTTTTCATGACCATGCATGTACCCTTAACTTAAAGCTTCCTCAGTTGTGCTGTTTGGAGAGACTCTGCTTGGGAAGAATCCCTGGTGTCCTTCTTTATTACTGTAAGGAATAAATCCTCCTCTTCCCATTCTTTGTCTTGGTTATGTCTTTCGGTGTCTTAACATCCACCAAGAAGTGAATCCAGTTTTTAAATAACACTACCATGCTTAGGACAGCCTCCCACAACAAAGAATTATACAGCCCCATATGTCAAAAGTCCTGAGATTGAGAAACTCTGGATTGGAGAGCATTAGTTGATCTGGAAAGTTGCTAAGTAGAGATTTAAAGGAACTTCTATTACATGTTTATATGTTTGCAGTAATTAGATAAGTTCAAACTGCAAATGATGTCTAGACTTAGAAATTGTTGAGTTTCCTAAGTAAGCCAGTAAATGCATGAAACATGCCTTCACTTCCCCCCGACCCCTGCCCGACAACCCTATGTATCCTAAACCAACTGAGAATTTGGCATAGAAAGTACACAGGCACCAGAGTACAAGCCCAGTTGGGACCCTAACGTGGACAGATAGCCAAAGGGGAATTCTGAATGCTTTCGTAGCAGAAGTGGAATCTTGGGAGATGGAGAGAGTGCAGCCACAGGAACAGAGCAGCATCTAACTCATCCAGGTCTTCTAGTAAGGAACACAGAGCACAGACATCAGCCTGTTCATCTTTTCACCAGCCAGATAATTCATTTCTCTTTTCATGGGAGTGCTGAAGAGGTGAGAGCTTCAACCTTTCCAGTAGGGTAACATTTCTATCTTATTAGCTGAAAGAACTATTGAAGGACAGCGAGGTTGGTTCTCCCTCAGTCATGGTTCAAAAAGCATCTTACCTGTGGGAGACCCATTCTTCCTCTTTCTTTGAACAAGGCACAACTTTGAAGACCTCACTTCCTTCTAATTCATAATCTTCCACATTTCTCAGAATAGGAGCTGGCTCAGATAATCTATAGAGATCTCTTAAAATCTTAAAAACATTCCAAATGACACACTGATGATTTAAAGGCAGCACAAAATGTATGCACTTATGAAGACCTGACTGTGAGGTGTATAATCTGCCTTCTGAATGATGAGAAATTGGCTGTGGGGAAAGCTATTTGAATGGAAAAGGTGTGTTTCAGGGCACGATCTCAAGCTCTTCTGCGTACAGTGTCTTCCTTGGCCTCAATAAGTACCTCATCTGTAATTGGAAGGTGGATATTCTGTTTTCCCATTTTCTCTTCTGGCTGGGGCTCCATAATAGTTCTGACCCAATTTTATTGTTATTATTTAGTTCTATCTTCTGTCAATTGTAATTCTCATATTCAGAGGTTTTCTTTTAAATGACCATAGGATTTTTGTTAGTCACCTAATATGTTTCTGTCATTGGTTCTTTATGATGAAGAGAGTAATAAACTTACAGGATTTGGGATCAGAGACAGGAATTGTAGTCTTCACTTAGTCTCTCAGTGGCCTGGTGACTGAAGGAAAATCAGAGATACACCTGAGCCTTCACTGTTTTATCTGTAAAATCATGATTCAAAGGTATTAAGCTCTCAAGGCTCTTGTGAGGGTAGTGTGTGTGCAATCACTCATAAAACTGGAAAGCATGTGCAAATGATAAGAGGTATTATTGGTACTTTTAATTCTTTTTTAATTTTGGGGGTCAGCCTAAATTTTTATCTACTGTATTTTTTTCCGTTGGAGTATAATTGCTTTACAGCATTGTGTTAGTTTCTGCTATACAACATGAATCAGCTGTGTGTATACACATATCTCTTCCTTCTTGAGTCTCCCCCACCCGCAGGGCTGAGCTCACTGACATCATCATGCAGTGGGTCTCTGAGACATCTCAGAGTCTTCTTTGCTTTGAGAAATAAACAAGCAGGAAAGGAAGTGGGTTTTTTTTTTTACCCAAAAGTTAAATGTGTGGTTGAAGAATAGATGGGAGTCTCTTTGTCCTGATTTAAACATCCAGATATGTTTGCCTGACTCACTCAGATGTGTTCCTAAGGGTCCCACCTCTAGAGGAATCTCTCCATCTCATTTCTGTGAGCTTCAAGTGGTAAACCCAGGCCCTGAGGACCCTATTTGATCAGGGTCTAAATCATAATCTAAATCTAAATCATAGTGGCCTCTGACAGTGTGACTTAATGTTACAGAAATGTTCAGAGTCATAATATTCTGTCTCTTTTAAGTCTCAACTTCAGAATCTATCATTAGAAGGAAGGACATAAAAATGTGTTTATCTGAAAAGCTTCCTTTTTTCTGCTTATTAGATAACTGTAACAGACCAAAACAGGATTAAGAAAAGTCAACAGTGAAGTCTAACTAGAGTTTCTAGTGCAAATCTCTCAGAAATCATTTTCTGGTCCATCAGAATTCTAATAAGTCTCCAGAGGTTGGGCTGAAAGGTGGACACTTCCTTAAAACAACTCTCTCTGTTCACATCATTGAACTCAGTTGGTTGCCTGGCAATAGTGATTGCAGGAAAATCACCGTAGCTACTCTTTCTTCCAATTTATTAAATAAAGAATTCTATCCCCCAACTAAGAATTTGATAATATGTGACTGAGGAGCCATAAAAATGTCTAGTCTATTTGACTCAGTAATTCTACTTTGGGTATGTGTCCTAAGGAAGCTACCCAAAACATGGAAAAGGCTATGTGACCCCAAATATTCAGTCCTACTTGGTTGATAATACCAAATGACTGGGAAAAAAAGCATTCATGTCCACCTGTAGAAAAAGTGTAAAGTCAGTTGTGATGTATGCCTGTAATGGAACACTGTACAGCCAATGAACATTATATAAAGGATATCTTAAAAATGGAAATGCTTATCATATAATGTTGAGTAGACAAATAGAATTTGTAGATATCAGTGTGGTACACGCTGATTATAACATAGGAGAAAATATGTCAAAGAGAAAAATACTGTGAATATATTCACCAGAATGCTATTCCCATTCCTATGTTAGTGAGGCAAAATCATAGAAGATTTTCAGGAAATACTTTTCTCTGTTGAAGATGAGTATACAGATTTTAATAATAATTTATCTAAAGGTTTACATGTCTCAAACTTGCTCTTGTCCTAATTTCTCCATCTAGTGTATGATTTAGATCTATTCAAAATATGTGGAATTAAGTAGGTAATTACGAAGACCCTCAGAACTACAAGGAATCATTAAAGAAGGCATCTGATATACCCTAAAAATAAAAGTTTCCCAAAGATATGAAAGAAAAAAAGCATGAAGGTAAGTAGGACATGATATTAATAAAATTATTTTATGGGCCTGCAATGAGAAAAACATGCTCTATTCAACATTTAGCTTTAGAGAAGAAAATAGCTCTAAGAAAAGGAGTGCCTGGGGTGGGCATGACTGTACAGCAATGCTATGAGCAGATTTCCTTGGGTTCCCAGAACACAAAGCGCAGAAATGTGTTGCAGTGGAAACTTCAGAGACCTAGGTTCTTGCTGTGACTCAGACAGCTCAGCACCCTCCTGCATATGCCTCCATCTCCCTGAACAGGATTCTAAAATAAGGACTCCAGTGTCATTCCCAGCTCTTCAATTCATTCATGCAACAGATTTTCATTGAGCACCCATTGCATTCCAAGCACTGCTCTAGATGGATCAATAAAACAGACCAGAATAAAATGAAACACAATCAGAATAGGACATGGTTCCTGATCCCCAAATAAGCATTTGAACCCCATTTTAGGGGTGGGGTAGGAGCAGAACTACAGTAGAAAGGCTTTGTTTTGAAGCTTCCTTTACCAATAGGAACATGAAATATACTTTAAAAAGATAACCATGCCCCTAAGACTTCCCTGATAGCTCAGTCAGTGAAGAATCCACCTGCAATGTGGGAGACCCCAGTTCGATTCCTGGGTTGGGAAGATTCACTGGAGAAGGGATAGATTACCCACTCCAGTATTCTTGGGCTTCTCTTGTGGCTCAGATGGTAAAGAATCCACCTGCAATGTGGGAGACCTAGGTTCGATCTCTGGGTTGGGAAGATCTCCCGGAGAAGGGAAGGCTACCCACTCCAGTATTCCGGCCTGGAGAATTCCATGGGCTATATAGTTCACAGGTCGCAAAGAGTCGGACATGACTGAGCAACTTTCACTTTCATAAGACAGTGAAAAGGAAGATTATCATTCTGTCCATTAGTGCTGATTAGTTCAGTAAATTAAAAAGCAGTTACAGAATTTTGGTCACTGTCTAAGGGAATGCATGTTCTAAGGATTCAAGTGAGATAATTAACATGAAAAAATGGTATGAAGACCTAGTTGAGCAATAAATACCCTGTAACTTGAATTTAGATCCTTTAGTAAGTAGATCTTAGTTCTACTCCTTTCCTGTTATCATTATTTTCATGTTCATTCCCCAAATGGACAAGAGTATCATTCTAACATTCCACATTCCCTTCTCATAGGAGGGAGTGAAAAAAAAATTTTTTTTAAAGAGAGAAGAATGTTCACAGTCTGGCCAGGACTTCCTACTAGGTGCCAAAACCCAAACCTTTATTTAATGTTGACTTAAGACTAGCCCAAGACACCCACTAGTCAAATACCATAATGTAAACTTTGCCAGTGACAGGCTCAGTGCTTAAAGTCAGTATGTAAGTTTTAGAATTTTAACATAGTTTCCTTTTCTCCATTTATTACTGAGTCCTTCTATATTCCAAGACCTTCTCTTAATAAAAAAAAATAGCTAACACAAACCAGACATTTGCTGCATGCCAAGAACTTTGCAAAGTACCTTACATACATTATATGATTTTTAATCTTCACCAAAATGCTACGAGATAGACACTGCAAACAGATGAGAAATTAAGAAGTGGCTAAAGGTAGCAAAATAGTAGTAACAGGGAACATACACATTAAGGTAGCCATGTATATAATCTCAAAATTATATCACTTAAAAGTATAGCATTGCACTTGCTACACAACACCTGAAATTATGACAGTCACTCATGCAGTGGATGGGATGCTACATGGCCAACATCCCCACTTGAGGACCTAGTTCAGCTGCTTGCTAGAAGAGAAATAAGCTGACTGGCCTCAGGTCAGTGTCTCTCTGGAGATCGCCTCACCTGAAAAGAGCTGCCCTGCTCAAGACCATAACCCCTTCCCTCCAAGAACTGGTTACAACAAGGGGATGAAAGTCCCAATACTGGATGCCTTAGAAGAGCCATCTCAGCCTCAGAGCATCCTGGAGGGTTGACTGGGGCCCTCTTACACTGTATCCTTCCCTTCTGTAGGTATTGATCCCAACAGTATTCCTTAATAAATCTCCCAAATGCTCACCTCCACACAGAGTCGACCTCCCAGGAGCACAACCCAACCCAAAATGTGCCAAGTGAAGGTCACTCAGTCATGTCCAATTCTGCAACCCCATGGACTATACAGGCCAGAATACTGGAGTGGGTATCCTTTCCCTTCTCCTGGGTTCTTCCCAATCCAGGGATTGAACCTAGGTCTCCCGCATTGCAGGTGGATTCTTTACCAGCTAAGTCACCAGGGAACCCCAAGAATACTGGAGTGGGTAGCCTTTCCTTTCTCCAGAGGATCTTCCTGACCCAGGAATTGAACCGGGTCTCCTGCATTGCAGGCAGATTCTTTACCAACTGAGCTATGAGGGAAGCTCAAGAATCTCATAATTTCAAGGTTTGGTCAGCCAAGCGATTATATTCTTGTGCGAATGAACGAATGAACCGAATACCAGGAAGTCCTTTTGTAGCCAGTAGATAAAAATGCCCTCCATCCTCTGTCTGGGTCAGTCTTAGGTTATCTGAGGGCTTCAGGAACGTATTCCTTGCATATAACATATTCAGGGCCACTAAGTGCCTTCCATACGTAATCTCGTTTTAGTCTTATAACAGCCTTCTGAAGCAGATACTATTGTGTTCCCATTTTGACTGAAAAGAAACTGAGGATTAGAGTGGTTAATATCTTGTCAAAGGTAAGTAAGTGAGACGCAAAGTTGGGATTTGAATCCATGCCTTTCTGACTCTAGAACCTGTGTTCTGAAGCTGACATACTATAGTATCTCACTGACTACTCTTGGTTTCCTCCACAGTTCTTTATGCATAGAAATAAGTTAATGCTTTTATTCTTGATTGTTGATTTTTCGGTGCCTAAAAGAGGCCTTTGCATGAGAACAGTTAAGCATTTGAAAATGACCTTAAGCTCACTTGAACTTTGCAGAGAATACTCTGTGGCTCTGCCTTACAAGGATTTAACCAGCCATCTAATAAAGTGAGGAACCCTGATTCCTTATTTGTATCTGAGGCCACAGGCTAGCACCCAGCACATAGTATCACTAAAGTACATTCGCTGGTTGAATGACTGAATAAATTAATAAATAAGAAAAACTTCTTTACTTCAAAATTTTACCAGAAAAGGGAAGAATACTCTTCTACATTTTACAGAGGATTATCACCTGACCTGCCTCTTGAGAAACCTGTATGCAGGTCAGGAAGCAACAGTTAGAACTGGACATGGAACAACAGAGTGGTTCCAAATAGGAAAAGGAGTACATCAATGCTGTGTATTGCACCCTGCTTATTTAACTTCTTTGCAGAGNAGGTCCTCGAGTGCATCCGGATGGCCTGGCCTCTTTGGGCCGGGTCACCTCAGCCCGGAGCCTTGTCACAGGTGGATTTTTCTCTCGGAGCCGCTCCCGACACTAAAGGAGATCAGTCCTGGGTCTTCATTGGAATGACTGATGTTGAGGCTGAACTCCAATAATTTGGCTACCTGATGTGAAGAGTTGACTCACTGGAAAAGACCCTAATGCTGGGAAAGATTAAGGGCAAGAGGAGAAGGGGGTGACAGAGGATGAGATGGTTGGATGGCATCATCGACTCGATGGACATGGGTATGGGTGGACTCCAGGAGTTGGTGATGGACAGGGAGGCCTGGCATGTTGCCATTCATGTGGTCTCAAAGAGTCGGAGATGACTGAGCAACTGAACTGATTTTCTGTGTAGATTTGCCAATCAGTATTTTAATAAATTGACTTTATGTGTCACCAGAAGAAAAATTACTAGGCACACAGAAAACTGATGTTCATTTTCAAACTGAGATGAATAGTAAATGCCAACTAATATACTGTATAGAATTATAAGTGTTAGTTGCTCAGTTGTGTCTGACTCTTTGTGACCCCATGTACTATAACCCGCCAGGTTCCTCTATCCATGGAGTTCTTCAGGCCAGAACACTAGAGTGGATAGCTGTTCCTTTCTCTAGGGGGTCTTCCTGACCCAGAGACTGAAGCCAGGTCTCCTGCATTACAGACAGATTCTTTATCATCCGGGCCACCAGAGAAGCCCATAGAATCATAGGTTTTAATCAGTTCAGTACATACTGAAGATAATATGAAGATCCAAACTTTGTATCAGGGAGATTGTATTGTAACATTAGGAGGACACACATACACATCTTTAATACAGATGACATGTTAGTGGTAGAGAGCAGACAAACGGAAGACCATGGGGGAGCCATGAGAAGCATACTGATTTGGTAAGGAATAGAGAAAGCTTTCATTTTGTAGACTACCCGAAACACACGTCTGAACAGTTATTTCCCCCACTCAAGAAATTCAAGAGCTCTTTACTGCGTACAAATAACAACCTAACCCCTATGGCATAGCCTTTTAAGACCCTAGTTTCCTGGGCCACAGTCCTCTAAGCCTAGGGTAATCAACTCATCCTGGTTTTCCCAGGACTTACTCAGTTTTAGTATTTAAAGTCCTGCTTCACTGAAGAACAGACCATTCCAGACAAACCAGGATGAGTGGTCTTCCAAACTACACACTTTAATGTTTGATGAGGCCAAAGTGAGCCACTCTCGGATTCCTTCAGATGTTCTCTGCTTTTTCACTTCTGAGTTTTCCTTATCCCCTTTCTCCAAACTTATACTGAATCCACCTCATAATTCAAGAACCATATTCAGTATCCCCATCACAAAGTGTTAATAATGATATTACCTATGTTAATACCATTACTAATAACTAACCTTTATTAACATTTCTGTAGCACTTTAAGTGGACCTTTATATTACTTGTCACCCCCAATCACATGGCTTCTACAATTATCTCTGTTTTACAGGAACACAAAGTGAGATTCAGAGACAGTATTATGATTCATCCCAAGTGATCAGCTAACAAGTGGCAAAGCTGAACTTTAACTTCAGATGTAACACAAAACTCTATTCTTCTAATCACAATGGTACACATTGTCCCCCTTCTCAGATTCTTCAGGGGTGAAATTAACACCATCTCTAAAATGAATGCTTCATTGGTCACTTAACGCTACATTTCACTAAGAGCAATGTACACTTGATTTGCTCCTGCTCCCATTCTAGGAACTCCTACCTGAAGCTCAGAAGCTAAGTCCAATTCACTTTATTAATCCCCAAGAGTATGAAAGAGACATAAGAATATATTTTACATGACAGGATGGATGAGCCTTAAAGAAAAAGTAGATTTTAGATGGAGAGCATATGCCAAACAAAGTAAATACTAATTATTAACAAGGATGTCTGGTGAATTCTTACTCTGCATGAGATGCTACGGCATCCCATTATCATTAGTAACCAGTCCTATTGCTATCCTCGTTCTTCATGTGGAGAAACTGAGGCTCAGGAAAATGAAACCAGTTGCCCAAAGTTACATAGCTGGTAAATGGCAGAGGTAGATTTCAGAAGGGGCTTCCCAGGAGACGCTAGTGGTAAAGCACCCATTCTTGTCAGGAGATTCCCATGCAGAGGAGCCTGGCGGGCTATAGTCCATGGGGGTCGCAAAGAGTTGGACACTACTGAAGCGACTTAGCACGCAGGCACGCACACAGACTTCAGAATCAACTGTATGTGATTCTATAGCAAGAGCTGTGAATTCTACAGACAGGAGACATTTCAGGGCCTGCCAGCAAAAGCCGCAATGCAGCTGGTTTAGATGGAGCAAAGAGGACAGGGAGAGAACGTTAATAACAATAACGGTGATAAAGATGATTGTTCTTTATCACCCCCTCCCATTTCCTGTCGGAATTGATGGTGGGCAGATTCACAGCTCACATTTATTGAGTATGGTACTGACAAAGCACCAAACAAAGCACTTTCCATGGATCACCTGTTTCACCTCTCACAACAACTCTTTAAGTAATGTTATTAGCCTCACGTTTTTAAAATAAAAGAAAAGAAAAGAAAATGAGGCTTAGGTAGCTCAGGTGACTACTGAAGCTTGACGCCTAGAAAAACATCTTCCAGGTCTGCGATCGCCACCAACACGAGGTCCACGAGCGGCATCCCAGCAGGCACCGCGCCTGCGTGCGTCGCCCACGCAAGCTTCAAGCCGGATCAGGGGAAGCCCGTTCAGGCCTCGGCGTCTCAGAGAGCAGGCGCCCTCTCAGCTCTTCCTCCAGAGATTCCGCATTTGTAAGTAATTCACCTTTTTTTTTTTTTTCTTTTTTTAGGGGGGGAAAGGGTCCCCAACCGCCGTCTGGGGCATGTTTCTCTTACTTATGTGGCGCTGTCTGGTGACTGGTGTTACGCTAGACTGCGGGAAAGGGCTGTCCAGCCTGGTCCCTTCAGTTTGGGCCTAATTCCGCCAGTCAGATAAGAAGCAGTGGAAGCTTCAAAGGGTTGTATTTAGCGCATTCGGTTTCCCGTTGGTGAGGTGGCCGCGGGTTGGAATGAGGTCAGTCTAAATAGCTACTCTGTGAGACCGAGGAGAAGGTGAGCGGGAGAGCAGCACAGGCCTCAGCTTGGCTCAGAGCTGCCGCCTACCCGACTCTCTTCTGCCACCTAGCGCTGCTCGCCGAGAAAGGTCGCGCTCCTTTTGGATGTTATCATTTTCTCTTCTGTTGGCTAGGAATCTGGTTGTGTTTTGCAAGGCGTATTCTTTGTGTTCTATGAAACGTTAGTCAGCTTATGCGTGCTTTTCCTTTTTTTTTTAATTTGGCAACTTCTTGATCTTTTGGAAAATGAGGTTTGATACTCCAGTGTGATTAGTCGAGAAATAAAAGTGAACCGAGGTGGATTTCAGATATTTGTATGAACTTTTTGGCTTCAGTTTCAGAGTCAGCCCTGTGACAATACAGTGCAGGCTTCTTTAGTAGAATCTCACCTGTGATGTCTGTCGTCTGGCTTCTCACAAATTGATCCTTTTATACAAGGAGTTATCTGGTTTGACAAAAATGATGTTGGAAAGCTCCAGAGCGATGTTTGAACTTTGGCCTTCAGTCTTAAACATTTTGAGGAAAAAGATGATGCTCTGTACTTGAGAATTTTCTTGGGAGACACATGGAGAATATAGCCACTGTTCCTGTGTGTACAGATACAGAAAAGCCCTTAACTTTCCTGTTTTTATTTTCCTCCCGTCTCCTCTAGCCTTTGAGTATTGTGTTATTCAAGTGTCTGGAGGCTTGTTTCTTTGACTTCTAAACTTTACAGAAGAAAAGATTTATCTCTTGGATTACTCTTATTTATATTTATTTAGGAAGCATGCCTATAAGTTACAAATGTGTTTGAAACTAAATAGCAAAAGCACTATATAAATCCTTATATATAAATCCATGTTTTAAAGTTATTTTAAATTGGTTCGATTAACTTACTATTACAATGATCTATTTTATGCACAAGCTTAAATTTATAGTAGCTTTAAAGGTAAATTATCTTTTAAATTTTCACCTAATTTTCTTATGTTGACTATAAGTTCCTGGAAATATACTAGTGCTTTTTCTGGTTGCACCACAGAGTGCAATAGGTTGGAGAGTCTGATTGAAACAGAAAACCTAATAGGCTATTGATCTATCAATGTTAACCAATGTCTCTTCTTACAAGTGGAAACAATTTTATTAAACAATTCTGTTGAAATCGATGGTTATCTGTATGTGGTTGGGGAAAGAAAAGCTTCCTAAATTACTAAAATTTGATACTGAATAACAATAAAAAATCTCATACAAATGACTTCGAAAAAATTAATCTAAAAATGATGGCCTTTACGGACTTTAATAGGGCCAACAGCAGTTACAGTTTTAAGAAATCGGGCAGATTATGCTGAGTACTACATAAAAGACTATAGCTTTAAATTATAATCTATGTTGGGGGAATCTCATCCTATATTTTCTCTTCCTGTGTATAATTGTGCTCTTTATTAGGTGAGTATTGTATTTATAAAAACAGTAATTTTTGACTTGTAAGTACATTGAAGATAAATTCTTTTATAGAACCATTTGATACATTTGTGTTAAAATACCAAAACATATATGCATTTTTTTGGAGTTTGTTATTTTCTTACAGAGAATGTGTTCACTTGTCTGCTGTATTGGATTATTGAGTCCATTGACTCAATTCGGCTTGTTCCTGAAGAAACAGTCCCCAAATAAATGATGATGATAGTGACAAGAGAGGTTTACTAGAAGGCTGGCGCTCTGCCTCAGTGTCTGTGTATATTATCTCATTTAATTTTCACTGACTCCCCTGAGGTGGTATTGTTATTCTCTATTTGACAGATGCAGATTGAGTCTTTGACTTAAGTACTTGCAGGTGGTCATGAAAACCTTCAAATGAGGGCGATGCCTTCAGTCCCAGGACATTCTGGGTCCTTATGCTGTGTTATATCTTTTTCACGGACTTGCTGTTTCACCTTATGGTTAGTAACACAGTTAATTAGAATAGGTGGTAATGAAATTAGTCAGTGGTTGGATCCTTAACTAGTAATTTTTTTTCTGCTTTCCTAATTACGTAGAGACACAGGGTTCTGTTCTGTTCTTGAGAGAATCAATGTGGCTGACATTGGCTCTGTATTTCCTCACACAGAGATCAGCTGCCTGGATGAGACGCAGCTGCATCCTCACGGCCTTCAGTCCCTCACATTACCTCCTTGGTCCCTGATGTCATTTGGGATGCCTGCTTTATTCCAAGGTCTTCAGAAAAGTAGGTTAACTAAGCTGCAAAGATTTGTATATAAGAGTTCTAATGTCTTAAAATCTGGTGTCTAATACATTTAGTTGTTCATGTGATTTGTTCCTTATTGTTTGAAAACAATTAAAGTGATATAAAAATAAGAACTATTTAATGTTCATGGAATGCTGGAAGCACATGTGTGAACCCTAAAACTTGGAAGCACAACTACTTGGAAAAAAATAGTAAAATTCTCCCTCCCAACTTTCAGTAGAGCAGACATTTTTGAGTATTAAATTTGCCATCAATATACAGAGAGATTTCCCTGATGGCTTCAGTGGTAACGAACCTACCTACCAATTCAGGAGACACAGGTTCTGTCCCTGGGTGGGGAAGATCCCCTGATGAAGGAAATGGCAACCTGCTGCAGTATTCTTTCCTGGAAAATCCCATGGAGAGAGGATCCCACTCGGTTGTAGTTCATGGGATCACAAAGAGTTGGACATGACCTAGCGACTATATAACAACAATATACAGAGGCAAACACAAGTTGGCAGACACGTTACCATTCCACTCCCCCAGGCACTCCTGTGCACATATACCCCACCATCACCCATCCACCCTGGTAGGTTGCACTCCAGTCCTGATTCTGATACTTATTTGAAATAGGTCTTTAAACCACCAGCATTTGCTCTTCAGTATAATAAGGGAATTTGGTTTAAGTTCTCTTCTAACAACAGGTTGCTGTTATTCTGAAGTTATGACATCTGTTTTCTTTCTTTACATCTCAAGTAGAAAAGGCAGCAAGATTCTTTTCCTCATCAGAATTTTAGATTATAAGCAAAATGCTAGACCTTCTTTTAAGGAAGGTTGTATTAAAATAGACTGTAATAAATTCAAATGCTCAGAGTTTAAATCTATAGGGTTTAAAAAGGCATTATCAGTACTGAAGAGTATGGTTGTCATTCTTCAAAATGTCACAAGATCAAGTCTTCTAACTACTAGTGTCTTAAAAATATAGTTAAAAGCTGGAGAAAATTTAATATGCATGAACATTTCCAGTGAAGATTAATATTTTATTGTACCCAATAACCTCACTAAGCAAAAAAAAAAAGTGTTAGTCTATAAACTACAAATAATTGCCTTAACTGCATTTGCTTTGTGAAACTTACATTGATTTCATAACCCTAAGTAATTTTAATTCCATGAACTTGGTTTTCTTATACCTACGAGGAAATAGCTCAGAATATATGTGTTTTATTCTTTGCTTTCTGTGAGCTTTGTTGTTTTGAATATAAAATCTTGTTTTCCCTTAGGCGATGAAAATGTTATTCCTTTTTAAAAAAAAATTTTTAAATTGTAGGGAAAATGAATGAAGACTGAGAATGAACTGGAAACTTGGTAACAAAATTAAATATTTATTCTCAATCGAGATAAGTCCTTCATTTAACTAAGAAAATTGTTTTTGTTTTGAAGTGAATTGTTTTATTAAATAAACTTCTTAAATTTAATAGAGAAAAAGGGTTTTCCACTGTCACATTTTTGTGGCCAAATTTAGCTCATGGAAAATAAGAATTATGGAGGAAATGAGGGAAGAAACAGAATGATTTGAATACCTGTAAATTGTCAGTCTTTCCCAGACATTATTTCAATTTGTCTTCAGAAGAATTCTCAATGGTGGGTTTCATAATTCCTATTTTGCTAAAAATAAGCATACTAAAATGTGATCACAAGCTCACTGCTAGGCAGGATCTGCTTTCAGGTTGTCTGACTCCAAACCTTGAGAGCTTTCTATTTCACTATCTTGTGTGGAAGAAATACATTTTTGTGCAAATATTTATTTCCTGCCTGTTCAGTCTGAACCAGTCTGTTTTGATAGGATCTTTTCATTAGACTGTAACTTGAGAACAAAGAATTTTCCTCACTTACTGCCCTGTTGTCTGCCCTATCACGCTTCCTGAATCCTGAGTAAATGCTCAAGAAATATGAATTGAATGAACAAACAAGAAATGCTTTAGAAACAAATAATCATTCAGACTTATTTCACTTCCTGTATTTCGTAACACTTATTTTTCGGCTATTAATATTTCTTTACTAGAGAGAATGACTAGGCATTTGGTGTGGTGTTCAGGATGGATTTTAGTATTGAGAAGAATGTGTGACTAGAATTTAAAATAACTCTCTTCCTTCTAGATCTGGAGTTTTTTAAGATAAAATAGCAAAGCTTGTTAAAATATCCCTTATTAAAAAGGTTTACAAATAATACCTGTTGAACCAGTCTGTTCTGATAGGATCTTTTCAAATTAACTCCTAATGGAGTAATTTGCAACAGAATGGCTTCTCCAAATGCAACATTAACTACCTGGTACAAAGGTTCTTGAACTTTTTTTGCATAAAATAAGGTAACATTGTCTTTGGTGTATTTCAGGCTCACTCATTGTATAGTAATTAGCTCAGGGACTTGATGTCTTAGTAAAAATATGCTTGTTTTGTACTGAGTTACTTTTAAGAAGAATCTTGAAATAACTGGTTCAATATATGTAGATGAAAATGATCTTCCTAGATTCTCTTATTTTACAAATCATCACTTTAAAGTAAGATTCTCTTACTTTATAAATTATGACCTTAAAGTTCTTCCGTAAACAGATCTTGTTTTGTGGTCAACAGTATTTTTCTTTCTGAAATTGACAGTTCTTTTTTTTTTTTTTTCTGAGAACTGTTTTTATTTTATGCTTAATGCAATCTGTGGAAAGAGTGCTTAATTTTGAATATGATAGCCTAAATTTACATTTTAGTGTCTCAATTTGACATAAATTAGCTTTGGAATGGTATATTTTATATAATTGTACACAGGGAAAACTAAAAGAATTTTGTTAAAAACATGCCTCACAGTGTGTTGAGGAGAATAAGTTAATTTTATTCTGTAGCTTATGAGTGAGATCTTATTAATACTGTTCACTTTGTATTTTTAATACACCACTGATATTTTCTCATTTTTCCCTTTAGTTCTAGATTGGAACATTGAAAATGACAGTTTTAGACCCTAATTGTGTTACTTTTGCAGATTTTTATTCATCTCAACCACCATAAAGACATTTCTTTCTCCAGAATCATTGTAACCCACTCTATAATCCATTTTATAAATGAGTATAAACCACTAGTATTAATGAACCTGCCTGCCAGTGCAGGAGTCATGAGTTGTATATTCAGTCCCTGGGTCAGGAATATACCTAGAGGAGTGCATGGCAACCCATTCCAGTATTCTTGCCTGGAGAATCCCATGGACAGAGGAGCCTGGCGGGCTGCAGTCCATACTGCGGCACAGAGTCAGACACTACTAGTGAATTGACTTAGTACACAAGCACAATCCACTTTTTAAAATTCCTGTTTAAACTTTAGAATTTTAAAGATGTTGCCTTGATCTTAAATGTTAATCTTTCTGTCAGTCTTTTATTTTTGCAAGTTTTTTTATTTTTTTCATTACATAAAAATAATTCATCTGTGTTGCTTTCCTTTTTTCAACTTAATTCAGGATATTTTATGTTCCAGATCAATTTTGGAATCATTATGGAATGATGTTCTTGTCACTACTTTCAGTATTATTTTCATTAAATATTATTTTTTGCTGCCTTTTTAGCTTATCTGTTATTCCCAGTTGAATATGTGACATATCTCATTATTTGGGATGACAAGATACTACTGGTTAGAAACTTTTCTACCACATAAAGCATATGCGTGTGTGTGTTTGTTTTTTCCATTCCATAGATGGTGGTGGGACAGTGTAAGAAATCCCTTCTGTCTTTTCTTACCAAATACGATAGAGCATATCACACTTACCAGGCCCTGTGCAAGAGCTAAAGATCAAAAATGAATAATATACCTTCAGTCTTGGTTTCCCAAACATCTTGCAGTTAGTATTTTACAGGCCCTCAGAAATGCATGTAAGAAGGAGGCAAGTAATAAGAACTGTAACAAAGAGGCCTTGAAGTAGCTCTGGGGACAGAGGGAGGCAAAGGACCAACCCTGTTGACTGTAGCCATGGAAGAGCTCAGGGAGATAAAAAGCCAGGCTTTGCTTTAAGAAAGCAGAGGATTCTACCAGGTGGAGAGGTGGGGAAGAACATTCTGGGGAGGGCTTTGCCATGGCAGCTCTGAACCTTGGAGGTCACACATGTTAGAAAGGTTGGGCCCCGCTCAAAGACTTCACCAGTTACTACCTGCTGAACTTCAGTGGCCTTGTCAGTGGGTGGATAAATGAGATATACACCAAACTCTGGATTTCCCTGGTAGCTCAGTTGGTAAGGAATCTTCCCACAATGCAGGAGACTCCAGTTCGATTCCTGGGTTGGGAAGATCTGCTAGAGAAGTGATAGGCTACCCACGCCAGTATTCTTAGACTTCCCTGATGCCTCAGCTGGTAGAGAATCTGTCTGTAATGTGGGAGACCTGGGTTCGATCCCTGGGTTGGGAAGATGCTCTAGAGAAGGGAAAGGCTACCCACTCCAGTATTCTGTCCTGGAGAGTTCAGGTTGCTGGAACTGCATATGGTGGTGACATGGGTCACCCTGTATCCCAGGAGGGACTGACTTTGGAAGAGCAGCTGTAGAGTGGTCTCTGAGGCCTTGGAGACCTCATCCCAGTTCTAAACTAAGACACAGGATGCCTGCCTCCAAAAGGACCATGATACAAGGGCAAAGGAGCCCAGCTTGACCAGTGCCCAGGAGAGAAAATCAGAATTTGACCTGCTCTGCTGTGCTTTGCCAGCCCAGTTAGAAGTAGCTCTCTAGAGCTTAATCTCAAACAAGTAAAGCTAGAGCTTGGTGTCACTGTAAGAATTTTTGAAAATATGACCTTTTTTTTTGCACTCTTAAGTAACATAACATGATGCACACATGCATCTGAAGAGTGAAAGAATGAAGAGGTGACTGCATCCTGTTCCTCCCTCTGCTCGTATCTACCTTACCTTTCCTTTATGACCAAGTCCCCTGAAAGAGCATTGCACACCACTCACGATCTGTAGAAGAAGCAAGGGTCCCAGCAGGAAAGAGAAGGCACACTGTAATTGAGGGCAATTCAAGAATTTAATAAAAGGACTATTTATAAACATGTGGGCAGGGTGGAAGGAAATCACAAGGAATAGTGCAGTCCCCTGAAGATGGTGCCAGCTGAATCATCAGAAACTTGAGGTGGCATATTTTACTGCTGGTTGCCATTTCTGTGGCATGAGACATGAAGGGTCAATTTCAGATGTGTATTAAATACTTTCGAAAAATTCATGTATCTCCTTTTTAAGTTTAGGATCTTGTTAATTTGATGTGTTAAGATAGTGTGTGTGTGTGTGTGAGGGAAGATTTTCCTTGTAAGGATATACCTTATGTTTCATTCCTACATTATTTTTTCCTCTGTATTTAGTTGAGACAAATAACTGACAGTAATTTAAAGGAATGGCTAATTAACGCAATCCAAATATAACTACTCAGTTTGGGATTTAAGAAGATTTAGTGGGAGATGGGGGCTTCCCACATGGCTCAGTAGTAAAGAATCCACCTGCCAATGCAGGAGATGTGGGTTCGATTCCTGGATCAAGAAAATCTGGAGAAAGAAATGGCAGCCCACTTCAGTATTCTTGCCTGAGAAATCCCATGGACAGAGAGGAGTGGCCCGATACAGTCCATGAGGTTGCAAAGAGTCGGGCACGACTAAGCACGCATGCAGTGGAAAATAACTTGACACACTGAAATATTTAAAGTAGAAGGCAAACAAGCCGAAACTGTGCTTTCTTTCTTTTTCCTTGATGTGTCCAAGTTTTTCTTACTCCGCTTCCTGTCTGGTAAAGTTCTGTAGCTGATTAAGCCTACAGTTTGTTGTATCTCCTGTAACTCAGTGGTCTTTTATCTCAACTCTTATAAGGTAATTTGCCTTCTGAAGCACTTTAACCTTGTTTTGTTCCATTTTATTAGTTTATTCTCTTCCATGGGTTGTCCTCATCTTTAAGATCATGTCTTCAGTTTTATCTTCTTTGATCATCTTCTTTCTTATTGATCTTACCTTTCATTAAAGTGTTGCATTTGGGGATGATAAAGATAATTAAGTGTTAAAAACAAAGTCATTGATTTAGTGCTGGAACATTAATAGAAGAGGAGCCAAAAGTTTAACTTGATTTCAACTTTAGGGTCTCGACTATGTCATTGAGTAAATTGTACATCCTGAAGTTCAAAGGGTTCTATGAATGTAAGCAGTGCAGCACCAGGTGGAGCTGCAAGTGATGCAAAGAAGATAGGAAGAGGGCCGCCACCTAGAGGTGGGGAGTTTGGTCCTATGGCAACTTCTGGGTGCTAGTACTGGCCTTGTTCATAACTTGCTTTTACCTTCCTTCACCTGTTTAAAGAGATTTAGGCAGATTCTGGTTCAAAATTGGGGAAGGAGTATTTCAAGGCTGTATATTGTCACCCTGCTTATTTAACTTATATGCAGAGTACATCATATGAAATGCCAGGCTGGATGAAGCTCAAGCTGGAATCAAGATTGCTGGAGAAATATCAGTAACCTCAGATATGTAGAAAGCATAGAGGAAAGCAAAGAGGAACTTTCTGCTTATGGCGGAAAGCAAAGAGGAACTAAAGAGCCTCTTGATGAAGGTGAAAGAGGAAAGTGAAAAAGCTGGCTTAAAACTCAACATTCAAAAAATAAGATCATGATATCTGGTCCTATCACTTCATGGCAAATAGATGGGGAAACAACAGAAACAGTGACAGACTTTATCTTCTTGGGCTCCAAAATCACTGCGGACGGTGAAACCAGCTGTGAAATTAAAAGACATTTGCTCCTTGAAAGAAAAGCTGTTTCGAACCACAACAGCATATTAAAAAGCTCAGATACTGCTTTGCCAGCAAAGGTCGGTATAGTCAAAGCTATGGTTTTTCCAGTAGTCATGTATGGATGTGAGAGTTGGACCATAAAGAAGACTGAGCACCAAAGAATTGATGCTTTCTAACTGTGGTGTTGGAGAAGATTCTGAGAGTCTCTTGGACTGCAAGGAGATCAAACCAGTCAATCCTAAAGGAAATCAATCCTGACTGTTCATGGGAAGGACTGATGGTGAAGCTAAAGTTCCAATACTTTGGCCACCTGATGTGCAGAACTGACTCATTTGAAAAAAAGCCTGATGATGGGAAAGATTGAAGGCAGGAGGAGAAGTGGACAACAGGGGATGAGATGGCTGGATGGCATTACTGACTCAGTGGACATGAGTTTGAGCAAACTCCAGGAGATGGTAGAGGGCAAGGAAGCCTGGTGTGGTGCAGTCCATGGGATTGTAAAGAGTCAGACATGACTGAGCAATTGAACAATTACAACAGGTAGGCTCTAGCATTTGGACAAAATGATCTCTTATGACCTTTTTACCTTAAATTCTATGGCACAAATTCACAATTAGGATATGGTGCCCTCGTTTCACATTCTTGTACTTGAATGACCTGATTTTAAGACTAAATAAGCTTTTACAATTTGAAAATGTGACAGATACCCAAAGGCATTTCTCCATGGATGTACACTACGGTGTTGTTTGTAAGAGGAAAAGATCTAAGACTGTCTCTCTGTCCGTCAGTAGAAGACTGATACTGTTCATAATTCAAACTGAAAAATGTTATGCAATTATTATTATAAATGTGTTGTGGTGCCACGTAAATATCTTCAAGATCTGTTAAATGGAAAAATTAAAAATTGGTAACCAGTTAATATAGTATGATCCCACTTACGTGGTAAAAAAGAGAAGATCTTTCTTACTTAAGTTCATGTATGCATACAGGTGGACTGGGGTTTGGAGTGGTCCTTAAAAGTGGGTGCGTTTTCATTAGTTGCATGTTACTTTATTGTTTATAAGTATGTGATGAAGGTTTCCTTTCTGTTTCCTTGATCACAATTGAACTCTTTTATGTAAAAAAAAAAAATTGGGGGGGATCTTATTCACATAAAGTTGCTCATAGTATTCTTTAATTATTCTCTGTTGTCTGTTGGATCAGTAGTAATATTTCCCCTTTCCTTCCTGATATTGATTAAGTTGTGTCTTCTCTCCTGTTTGCCCTTATAGCTTTGTAGATTATACTCATCTTTTAAAGAAGCACTTTTGGTTTCTTTTTTTTTTCGCCTATGTTGTTTCTCTGTTTCTAGTTTTATCAATTTCTGACCTTACCTTTATTATTTTCTTTACCTATTCTGGATTTAATTTACTCTTTTTCTGGTTTGTTAAGATGGACACCTAGAGTGTCAATTTGAGGCCTTTGTTTCTTTTTTCAACCACAAATAGTTTTGTGTCTTTATTATATCAGTGCCTTTCTCATATAGATAATTAATAGCCATAGTAAGAGTGGATATGCTTAGCCTTTGTTTCTTTTTAAATGTATTATTTACTTTTGTTGAGATATAATTGACATATAACCTTAGTCTCATGAGTACAGTATGATGATTTGATACATGATCACCACAGTAAGTCCTTGAAAATAATCTGATGGCTTTTCCTTTACCCTTCCTTTTATTTCCTTCCATCTCCTAACAGTCCAGGCTACAGAGTAGATCAGTTAAGTAGGGCAGAGCAGGGTAGGCCTTGCATGGGGGAGTGGCCTGGTATGGGATGTTCTAGACCAAGCAGGTGATAAAGTCACCCAAACAGCTATGGGCAGGCATGGGGAACCCAAACTGGTTGATAAGGGCATCCATGGAGTTGAAAGTCCTGTCACAGTGTGCAGACGGAGTGAGGAGGGTTTCTTGCCAAGAGTCTGCCTGATATCAGAGCCCTTGCAGGAGAGGGGATGGCTCCCATCAGAAACAAGAGCCCACATGCGGTGAGTGAAGTATCCATACCTGGGTAGCCTGGCCCACGAAGTCAGAGCCCAAACTGGTAAAAATGGCTTCCATGTAAGAGTGTGGCCCAGACAGAGCCCAAGTGGGTTGAGGAAGGCATCACCAAATGGGAGGGATGAGGTGGTGATGGGAAATTGATGACACAGAGGGAAGAGGAGATGTGTTTTTTTGCTGTTGGAGAAGGAAAATAAAGCTACAGAGAGAGAGAGAGACGACCAAAATGAATCCTGTGATGTGGGGTTGAAATTAAATGTTTTGGTGTTAATTCATACTTTCAATATATAGATTGATAAGAAAATCAGTATATATACACATTCATGAATGCAGGCTTCCAGGGTGGCTCAGTGGTAAAAAATCCACCTGACAAACATGAGACATGGGTCCAATCCCTGGATCAGGAAGATACCCAAGAGAGGGAAATGGCAACCCAATCCAGTGTTTTTGCCTGGGAAATCCCATGGATGGAGGAGCCTAGCAGGCTATAGTCTACGGGGTTGCAAAGAGTCAGACGTGACTTAGCGACTAAATGACAGCCACAAAAATTAATCAATATAGATAGATATAAATATACATAGATTTTTATATATGGGCGGTTGTACGTGTGTGTGTGTGTATATATATTCATACATATACATACTGATAAACATGCAGATTTACATAGGTGTATATACATGTCTCTGTGTGTGTAGCTGGGGAGGTATATGTTTTTTCAACTCTGTCTACTAACAGAATTTGTACCAGTAACATTACCGTAGCAGTTAGCTCAGCTGGCATCCAAATCTTGGCTGCTCAAAATCATTCTCCACTAAAAAAGATTAAAGGTTCTTTTAGCAATGGCTGACTTCAAGGGTGGAACAGGCAAAGGAGAAGATGAATCTGAATATCTTGTGTCAGAAAACAAGGAAGTGCTCAAAGAACCGTGGGGCTATGTCAGCTCAAAGATACTCCTTTTGTCCAAATATAGGACAGTATGAACCTCAAAATAGATGAGGATAGAGTATAACCCATTAAATAAAACTAGAAACCCCATTATCATATGATACAAGTAAATGAATGAACAAATAGAAAGTTTGATGAAGAATTAGGTATTTGCATGGTTTCAAAGTACCCCCTCCTAAATACTTATCATTTACAAAGGTGGACCAAATAACTTTACAGTGGAGAAACTTGGCAGAGGCCAGCTTATCCAGGGAATCAAAATGAGTATCGTTAAGAATGGGACAGATAGAAACCATCTGACATCTGATTGGATACAGTGAAAACAGCACTGCATTCCCCCTGTCCATCAGGCTGAAGATTCATAATTTGAGTCTAATCATGAGGAAGCATCAAACACAAGTTGAAGAAGAGTCTACAAAATACAGTAGACCGCCCCCCCAACCTTATTCATGTTTTCTCTTTCAGAGTTTGTTACTCAGGATTAACCACAGTCTGAAAATGGTAAATGGGAGATTCCAGAAATAAACATCTTATGTAAGTTTTAAGTTGCACACTGTCCTGGGTACTGTACTGAAATCTCTCACGTAAGGCAGACTCACTCCATTTTGTCCTGAATGGGCCTTTGTCCAGCCTGTCTGCCTGTTAGTCACTTAGTAACCATTTCAGTTATCAGATCAAGTGTTGCAGTATGACAGTGCTTGTGTGTAAGTCACTCTTGCTGCAGCTAAGTCACTTCAGTCGTGTCCGACTCTGTGCGACCTCATAGACAGCAGCCCACTAGGCTCCTCTGTCCCTGGGATTCTCCAAGCAAGAACACTGGAGTGGATTGCCATTTCCTTCTCCAATGCATGAAAGTGAAAAGTGAAAGTGAAGTCGCTCAGTCGTGCCTGACTGACTCTTAGCGACCCCATGGACTGCGGCCCACCAGGCTCCTCCTGTCCATGGGATTTTCCAGGTAAGAGTACTGGAGCTGGGTGCCATTGCCTTCTCCGCTATACATAATAATAAATGGCCCCAAAGGGCAAGACCAATGATGCTGGCAGTTCAGACGTGCCAAAGAGAAGCCGTAAAATACTTCCTTTAAGTGAAAAGGTAAAAATTCTCAATAAGAAAAAAAAATCATGTTGAAGTTACTTCTGCAGTAAGAATGAATGTGTGAAAAAGGAAAAAGAAATCATACTAGTTTTGCTGTCATACCTCAAACTGCAAAAGTTAAGGCCACAGTGCACAAGTACTTAGATAAGATGAAAAAAGGCAGCAAATTTGGACTATAAGGTATTTTGATAGAGTCCACATTCAAGCAACTTTTTTTATTGCAATATATTGTTACGAGTATGTGCTCAGTTATGTCCAGCTCTTTGCAACTCAATGGACTATAGCCCACCAGGCTCCTCTGTCCATGGAATTTTCTAGGCAAGAATACTGGAGCAGGTCTCCAGCCAGTAACATCAGCTAGAGATTTGCCTTGACTAAGGAGTAAAGTGGTGTAAACAAAAGTATATTCCATTATCCAGAGTAAAACAAAGGCCACCCCAAATCTTCTGATGCTGTACTCTGTATTCAGTCCAGGGGTTGTTTTAAATTAACTGATTATCGCAGAGTACAAACTGAAATAGAGGACTGCATGAAATTATAGAATGTTCTTCTTTGCTTTCTCTAAAATGTTTTATCTTCAGCACATTTTACTGGACTTTTTAATCACTGCAGTTTTTAATGTAACTGAAGGCAGAGTTTGTAGAAAACCTATTTCTATAATCATGAATTAATTACTTATAATTAGAAAATCATTTGTGAAAATTGTTATTTTAGCTAGTAAGGTTACATGTATCTGAGTGAAACTGAGAGGTAAATCAGAACAAAAACGTTAATCACTACATTGATCTTAAACCTTAAAATCTTATCAGATAACACATTTTTGCATTATAGAAACTGGTTTAGCTCCTTAATATAAAAATGCTCTCTAGAAGAAGAGAGGGCTGTAGAATTAGCGACACTCTTGAGATCAGTGCTGAGCTAATTCTGAGTCAGGTATCATAGTCTGAATGGACTCTTTAAGCCGAGGGCCTGAATTCCAAACGTGGAACAAGGCAGGGAAGATCACCTGGGAGACCAGGGCACTGGTGTGAGACAGCCTTCCTACTGGTTTCAACAACAGGTCAGTATGGAGCTCAGATTCTCATGAGGGTGTGCTCCTTAAAATTACCTGCAGCATAAATGAAAAGAAGGCTTATTTTAAAATAATATCCAAAGAAGAATGAAAATATGGTGTTTAAATGTGAAAATAAACATTTCATGTGTGTGCATACTACTCTTTGCAACCCAATAGACTGTAGCCCGCCAGGTTCCCCTTTCGATGGAATTTTCCAGGCAAGAATACTGGGGTGGGTTTCCATTTAAGCATTTCATACCTTTGGTTTAAAATTAAATAGAAAACAAAGTTTATTTTACTTCACATGTGTGTACCTATGTGTTTATTTACATACACAGAGAATTGTGTCATGCATACACATCATCCATGGAATCATTCAGTTATTCTCATCTTTTTAAATGTTTTTAACAGAGTACAACCTAAATGGTTTTTTTTAAGAACTTCAAATATTTATTTTAGGTCTTTATTTTAGACATCATCACAACATCTATCATCGTATATTTCTAAGCCCTTAACATTGTATTTTTTAATATGGTAGTTTTATTTTTATTATATTCATTAATCTTTGATTCTACTGTAGGGATAGGAAGTATGCAGTATTGTTGCTTTTTGTGCGTCAGTCTTAAAAATGATTATTTCCTGCCAGCAGATGGAATTGGAGATTCTGACAAATACATTTCTGCAGGGGTCTCCCTTCAGCCATGTTTATCAGCTGCATGGTAATGAGTCAATTTCTATGGAAATATAATCAGTATTTGACAGTGGTGAGGGAACTTCTTAGATTAAATGATTTTCGTGGTTCCTTGATTAACGTACTTTCTAAAACCATTATCATGTGCACAACCGTTGCATTTTTGGAAATAGCTTAGATTCAGGTCTTAGATCTTTCTAAAGAATTGTGACCCTCCTTCTAGAGAAAAATACTGTGTGTGCCCAGAAACTCGACTAGGGTTTTGATACAAAAGGATTGTTAGTTACTGGGTGTCGACTGTTCCAAGCTTTGCTCTGACATGTATACTTAACCCCAGCAAATCTTCCTGATCTCAGGGAGTATCTATTATATTGAGAAAATCAGCCATGGAAATAGCTGCTGTTAATTTTATATAGTGACAGAAGCAGAGGAGAAGGTATGGACTATCTTTCACTCGGGTGATTGGGAAAAGTCTTTTTGAGCTGACGTTTGCTGAGACCCTGTTGACCAGAAGCAGTCAGCTGAGTAAAGACTGAAAAAAGAAGGTCAGTTACCTAGGGAGATCAGAGAGCAAGTGCAGGATAGAGAGGAGGGAATGAGTATGGATGTTCGAGGTGTCTGAGGGCAGGTAGGGCTGGTGCAGAGGACAGAGTGGTAGGCAGGGGCATAACTCCTAAGGCCATTGTGTGAAGTTAATAATGTTGCCAGATTTAGCAAATGAAAATATAAGAGACTGTTAAAACTTGAATATCAGATGAATGATGAAAAAAATCTACTATAGGTATATCCTATGCAATATTTGGTATTTTACAGTTTATCTGGCAATCCTATTAAGTACAATCATGGTATCATTTCTGAAGTGCAGAGTGTTCCTGTACCACCAAGCAGTTCTCCAGATACCAACTGGGTGTCCTGTGATTCAACTCAATTTTGACACTATCTACCCAAAGACAGCTTGAGACTCCACAAGTTTCGTCTCAGTCCTACAAGACTGTGTTCCCTTCTCCCTGCTGAACTTCAATCAGTCTTGAGGCCTGACTGTTACCTGTGCGTCTGACTGACGGGCTACAATGAGGGGTTTCCACGGCCCGCTCCTTGAACTTCAGGTGCCAGTTGCAAGTTCAGGTTGTTTTTTACCTGTACTTCTGATCGACTGACTGTAAAACAGAGGCTCCCAAGATCCCCTTCTTGGACTCTTCTGTAGCTCACAGAACTCAGAAGCATTTTACTCACCAGATTATTTATTACGACAAGATATAACTGGCAAACAGCCAAATGGAAGAGATGCCTAGGGCAGGCATGGAGAAGGATCGCAGAGCTCCCATGCTGTCTCTGGACACACCACTCTCCTCAAATCTCCACATGTTCCCCAGCCTGAAAGTTTTCCACACCTTGTCCTTTCAGGTCTTATGGAGACTTTACTACATAGTCGTGATCGATTAAATAAACCACTGGCCCTCTCTCTGCCCCTCTTGGGGGGCAGGGGTGGAGGAGAGTGGGTGTGGTGAAGGGAGTAATGGATGGAACCTAACATGATTGATTCTTTCTAGCAGGCCTGCAGTCTATGGGGTAGCACAGAGTCAGACAGGACTAAAGCGGCTTAGCAGCAGCAGCAGGCAACTGCTGTCCTAGGTGGGGCCTGACCTCATTAACATGACAAGAGACAGCTTCATCACTCATCCTACTTCAGAATCCAAGGGTTTGGTGAACTGTGGCTCAGGAACCCTGGGCAAAGACCAAACATATTTTTCTTATAAATCACAATATCACAACTATCCTTATCCTTATTGTCCAAACAAAAACACTTCTGAATCACATGGGCATTACTGACAGCTAATCCAGGACAACAGGTAAAAACCATGTCTGACTCAAGCAAACCAGGGCACGTGGTCCCTGTACTTAGAGTTTGATTTTTTTCTTTCCTTCACATTTCTGTAGGAGGCCATTGGAGAGTTTTAGCTGATATATATATATATATATACACACACACACACACACACACACACACACACACACACACACACACACACATACACACATGCATGCACATTTAATCTGCTGTGGTAAATTTGTGTGGAGAATAGATTATGCATGAAATAAAGATTAACTAACACCGTTTAGGGAGATGAGATGAGTGAAGCCTATTGATGAATGGCAGAGAGCCAAATGTAACAAGGACTCTTCCTTTGTCATTGATAAGTTTAATTGAGATTGATGTTTAAAAACGACTGACAAAAAAAGGTGCCAACTTCTTTACTCTGGAAGCACCACTGCATACCATGGCAAGAAATTAATCAGAACACACACACACACTGCTCAGTTGCTTAGCCATGTCCGACTCTTTGTGACCCCCTGGACTGTAGGCCGCCAGGCTCCTCTGTCCATTGGATTTTCCTGGCAAGAATACTCGAATGTGTTGCCATTTTCTACTCCACAATTTAGTACACTCCTGCTAGTGTTGAAATAAATCTGTGTATAATTATGAGTTGACTTTTAATTGATATAAGCTCAATATTTGTTTTTTAGACACTTCAAATACTAATTTATATCCTGCAGTTTTTCCTGTGTACTTTGCTAGTTCTTTTTTCTCTGAAAGCATTTTTAAAGAGCCATGAAGCGTTCATAGGACTAGACCATTGGGCCCATAGTGTCTACCATCAGAGTTGAAATTCCATTTTGTCTAGCCAGTTCCTCATTCTGTGCTCTTAACCACTGTTCCTCTAAAAATGTCTCTGTATTACTGACTAGATGTGTCTTAGTGGATGATTTCAATTTTTTTTTCTTTACTTAACATTATGTTATAAATGTTGCCTTATATTTTGCAAACCTTATGTTAGGGGTATGTCCTTAGACCAGCATCAGCAGTATCTTCTGAAAACTTCTTAGAAATACAAATTCTTGGCTCCCAGTCCAGATCCACCAAATCACATCCTCTGAGACTGGGGCCAAGCAATGTATGATTGTGATGCATGGTTGAGCTGAAAACCTGCTTTATATTACCTTTTTAATAGTGATATAGCATCATATCATGTTAATGTACCATAGTAGTTACATCTGTTCTTACTTCAGTTTTTGCCCTATTATGTACAGTATTGGCAACAAACTTGTTCTTATATATGGCTTCACTTTTTCTCCATTTTTCAATTATTCACCAGAATGGAACTATGAGGGCAAAGGTTAGGACCAGTTTTATTTCACATTTCCTGCTAAATTCCTTTCTAAAAACATTTATTTATACTGCACCACCAAAATTTGGGTGAGAACGTTTTCCTATTATGATTCAGCCAACTTGAAATATTGTTCTTCTAAGATGGACACTTTAACTGATAATCTCATATAACTTTAAAGTGACAGCTTATTTCAGTTTGCATTTTTATTACCAGTGAGGGAAAATACCTTGTTTGGAGTTCTTATTTTCACTGCATGAATTATATTTTTGTGTCTCTATTCATTTATTGACTAATTGTTTTGTAGTTCTCAACATTTGAGTGTATGCTTTACATATAAATAGGGGTTCCCTGGTGGCTCAGATGGTAAAGAATCTGCCTGCAATGCAGGAGACCCAGGTTTGATCCCTGGGTCAGGAAGATCCCCTGGAGAAGGGAATGGCAACCCACTCCAGTATTCTTGCCTGGAGAATTCCATGGACAGAGAAGCCTGGAAAACTGTAGTCCACGGGGTCGGAAAGAGTTGGACACGACTGAACCACTAACGCTTTACATATACGTGTATGTGTTTGTGTCTGTGTCAGTATCTGCATACACTATTTCAGTAGGATTATTTCAGTAATAATATAGTGCATTTCTTTTAATGATAATGCAGTACATCTTACTTAGAAGTGAAATTGTTTCAAATTTTAAGACAGGTTCCATTGTTCCTTAAGTAGGTCTTGTGCCTGTGAAACAGACCAAGCTAGGGCCAGCTGTGGTAACAAATTTAACCAGAATCTCAGCACTTTATACTTGGCAGAGATTTCCTTCATGTTCATGTTACATGTTCAACAAAGATCAACAAGGTAGCTCCACTGCTGGTGGTGTTCAGAGCCCCATCTCCTGGAAACTCTGTCATCTCATTGTAACTTCTGCAAAAGAGGAGTGGAGTGTGGAGGTAGCAAGAGAAGCTCCTAAATGCCTTGGTCCTGAAATGGTCCATCAGTTTGCTTATGGTCCTCATGGCCAGAATTAATCCCATGATCCCAACCAACTGCAAAAGAGGATTGGAAATAATGGAAACTCAAGTATTTGCTTAGCAACAAATACTCTCACTTGTTTCTCAGTTTTCATAATATGAGCAGTCTATAATGCTTGATAAGTATTCCAAGTATTCATTCTTTTATTTATTCACTTATGTTAGATAATGTTCAGGCAGGAAAAAAGAGATGCTACTCTATATTTCAGTGGTGATGAATTTTATTAGGTTAGCCAAAAATTTTGTTAGGATTTTCCCATGACATGGGAAAACCAGAAAGAACATTTTGGCTAAACCCATAGATAGGAATTAGGGGCTTATATTAGAAGTGCTAGGGAAGTAAAGATTGGGGATGGTACACAGATCTCAGCCAAAAGCTTTGAAGCAGGTGGCTTGTAGAATTCACTCAGAGCCTGCTGTGGTTCTCGAGTCTCCAGGAAACTCCCACCAGCTCCTACTGCAGAGTCACAAAGCATAGTTTTTCATCAGCTCATTGGGAAGCTGCTGTGAGATATCTCAGTCTGAATGTCTGGTTACCACTGCTCTGAGGAAATAAAGATTTCTTATTCTCTTTCACCTTTCAGATCTTATATTTGTTCTTCTTGAGGGCCAGCTGTAATCTAGAACTGTAAGGGGACAGGGATTGGGGATATAGTCCCTGACTTCTCCTCTGTGAAACAGAAGAAAGCTTGGAAGGCTGGTGTGAAGTGAAAGTCGCTCAGTCGTATTCGACTCTTTGTGACCCCATGGACTATACAGTCCATGAAATTCTCCAGGCCAGAATACTCGAGTGGGTAGCCTTTCCCTTCTCAAAGGGGATCTTCCCAACCTAGCAAACCCAGGTCTTCCACATTGCAGGCAGATTCTTTACTAGCTGAGCCACCAGGGGAGCCCAAGGATGCTGGAGTGGGTAGCCTATCCCTTCTCCAGTCGCTCTTCCTGACACAGGAATTGAACTAGGGTCTCCTAAATTGCAAGCAGATTCTTTATCAACTGAGCTACCAGGGAAGCTTGGAAGGCTAGTAGTGGTCAATTCCCTATTAAATACTGTATTAAAATAGTCTGACAAAGTTGTGGGAAGGTGGTTACTTTTTACCAAGCTGACAGTACACAGGTTGGCACACTTATTCATCTGCAGGTGGCAACTAGAAGAAACCCATAGGGTTGAAGGCAACCTGTGTGTCCCTGTCTCTACCTATTCCTTTTTAAGTGAAGCCATAAAGTTGACATTTGATATTACTAACTCGAATGATAAAATATCTTCTAGCATTCATTTGAAGTAAATTTTAGTCTTCTCATAATCTGCTTTTCATAAATTCTGAAAATGACAAGGTCAGAAGGAAAACAAGAGTATTGTCTTGTCCTTACCTGAATTCTCAAAGAGCTTCACAATGTCTTTTTGTGAGGCTAAGACTTAACACATGTGAAGCAATAGTGTTTGGCATAGGTTTTATATAACTGTTATGAAATGTCATACTGAAAGGCACAGTTAGAGAAATAAACATCTGGATGAAGAACTATATTTAGAGCTCAAAAGAATAGAAAAATACCTACCTTTGTTAGACTGTAAAATGGTAAAATGTGGCATCTCTTGTTTGCCTGCATTTCACACAGGGAAACAGAAACTGCTCTTTATATTTCAGGCATAAAAGGTGTGAGATAGAGGTTAGGGACTAATACAAAATTTAGAAGCTCTGCATAGTGAAGGTCAAAGATGCCATTACTGACATCAGGAGATCCTACACAGAGATCTTGGCCAAAAGGTTCAAAGGAGGTGCAAGCCTGCTATTAATGAGGCAGAGTGACTGTTGATGGAGTAAACTAGATGGCCATGCAATAAACTATTAATGAGATAAAATACAGTAAATTGTCATGGAAAACCCTCTGCGACAGGAACCCTGGCATTCTGCTTATCAATTCTGAAATAATCACATGGACTCCTTTCTCATTTATGGTTAGATTATTTTGTTACAGTGTTTAATAAAGCCACCTCTTAGATTGTTTATGAATGTCCCTGTGTTTGGACATAACTATCCTAAGAAATTAGTAATGACTAAAATTTTTCTCTGGCATAGCAGCTGAAGATCACCAGCTGCTTACTGGAGAACTTTGTTAAGAAGGATTCTGAGCTGCATTTGAGCTCAGCATGGAAGACTGCTCAGTTTGACATAGGTGGTGTAGAAGGGGCTACTCTGACTTGCCTTGTACGTGTTTGCCTTCTATGACTTCCCATCTTAAGTCTACTTCCCTTTCAAGTAGCAGTTATTCTTTCCTGCTAGTTTCTTTGTGACATATTAATTTAACACCTTTGTTCTTATGTTTTTGATTGATTGCACATTAATATGCCTATGTGCCTGTAAAACACATGATATAAGGCAATTTCCAAGACAGAAATGAAATCACATTGTTTCTTAGATCACTGAAATGTTTTCTTCTCTTGCACATGTGGCAAATTCTAGAGATTCCAGCAGAAACCCTGGGTATCTTACCAAGATGGCTGAGTAAAGGACTTGCCCCTTGTGAGACTTGGTCTGATGAAGGCAGAGTCAGTTTCAAACAAACAGTATTACTAAATTTGATGCTAGGATCTCTCACCCTCCCAATGCTAACATTTATTATCTGCTAAAATCACAGCAAGTTGCAATACCAAAGCAGCTGATTGGAGTTACTCAGTAAATAACATTTGATGAAAAGAAAATTAAGTGGTAAAGAGACCCTTGAGAAATTAGGAAATAGCCTTCTAGGCTTTCAACCTATTTATCATTTACAAAGGCATTGAATAATACAGCAGGCCTAAGAACCAGCAGCAACCTGCTTCCAAATGCCCAGAATATGGAATCCAATAGTTGAGCAATCCAGCTTGAGGAATTGTTCAAACTTGAATCAAAATAAGCTTTGATTAAGGAAGGAAAAAAAAACAACCAAAAAATTAATCTTCAGGTTTAACAGAAAGGCTTAAAAAAGCTGTTACAAACAACATGAATTACTCAGGCTGGGAATATTGTGACTTGCTTTTTATACACATAAGGCTCAAATGTCTGTTCTCAAACCCAAACCCGGAGCAAATAAATTGATTTATACCAGTTGAGCCATGCTTGGATGAGGGAAAAGGATGAGCTGATTTTCCTCAGTGCCCTGGCCTTGTTTTCTATAATAATATGTAGTGAACTTTGAGCCCCAGGTATTTTTGCTGTTGGGTTAGGATGGGAGAGAAGAGGCCTCATGCAACAGACTTCTGATTGGGCAA
The DNA here is from genome assembly GCA_006410615.1 of Neotragus moschatus. Classification (NCBI taxonomy): domain Eukaryota; kingdom Metazoa; phylum Chordata; class Mammalia; order Artiodactyla; family Bovidae; genus Neotragus; species Neotragus moschatus. The sequence continues at coordinate 1,774,069 of SJYA01002786.1, forward strand.
ATAAATTCTTCTGGAAATGTCACCCCTAAATCACTTCTGCATATAACCTTGGGTACCCAAATGGGAAAAAAAAAACAAAAACAGTAAAATTGCATCTGTGTGCTGCTTCAAATACATAGCAGAATGGGTGAAAAAATATTCTGTCACTAGATCTTAATATTAAAGATTTTTTCATTAGAGCAAATAAAGGTAACAGCCATCCTGTTGCTTTTCTGCTATAAAATCCCATCTTTTCTTGGCAGATTTTCCTAGTTTCCCTCCAGTTATACCCTGTTCTAAGTTCTCATAACACTTTGTACATCCTTCCCTGTACTGTTCTGAGAGGCACTATGTAGTAAACAAATAATGCGCTTTGAAATCAACCCCAGCTCCAACTGGGTAGATTACCTGTCTTCTCTGCTTCTCAGATTCTTTGTATAAAGGCTTTTATGTGAGGATTTATGGGATAATGGCAGTGCCCAATAAATAAGAGCATTTTTCTATTAATCAGATTCTGCGTTCTTAGGAACAGGGTGTACATCCCACGCATGATCCTGCCAGTGATGAGACAGACCCATAGGAGATGATATTTTCTGAGTGAATGGTCTATATGTGGCTCGTACATCATTCCACAGAACTTGTTCTTTTCACTGTGTTCCATTATCACTTTAAGCATTTTTCTCTCAAATCCTTCTTATGGCTCATTTTAGAGTTTGTTTACACATCTGTTTGATTCCCACAAGTACGTTCTTGAGGCCTTAGTCTTTTATATCTGATACATTATAAGTAAACAGGACTAGTTAGCTGAGTGAGAGAAGGGAGGATGCTAAAGGAGACATTGGATGGTTAGAAAGTGAAACTCTCTCAGTCACGTTCGACTCTTTGCTACCCTATGGACGATACAGTCCATGGAATTCTCCAGGCCAGAGTACTGGAGTGGATAGCCTTTCCTTTCTCCAGGGGATCTTCCCGAAACCCCGGTCTCCCATATTGCAGGCAGCTGAGCTTAGAGGGAAAGCCTAAAAGCTTACGAAGTTCCAGTGCTGAGTGGAACATGTATTTTTTAGTGGTTTGTTGTCTATGCTCACTGCTCCCTTATACTTGTACTATTTTCTTATTTACTCATGTATGAAACATTTACCAGTGTGCTGGTAACATTCTGGGGAATATAGAGAAGAATCAGAGAGAGAGAGAGAGATGGATTACTTAAGGATGGATAGTTTTTCAGAGAAGATAGAGTGTGGGATACAACAGAATAGATTGTAAATTCAAATGATGTTACTTCAGCTAGAAAGTCTTTACTAGATTCTCAGGGCTTCTCACTTCAAATCAAACTTCTTACTCTAAACTCCATGACCTTAAACTCCTCTTCCACACTGTTCTAACCCGTCCAGCTAAGTCTTCTCCTAAAACATGGCCTTTTTGCCTCTTTCATCCTCTGTCTGAAAACCCTCCCTCACTCTTCTTCTCTGCTTGGCACAGTTGTCTCCATATCCTTTAAAGTCCACCCCCAAAGTCACTTCTTCCTTGGAGCCTTGCCTGAGTTCCCCAACCGAGAACAGTTTTTTTCTCCTTTAAATGCATTAAGTACTGGCTACTTGTTGTTGACAGCAGAAATGAAAGTAGAGAATATACTTAAGTTTTATAAACTCAGATGAGTAGGATACTTGTCTATAAGCAGAAAGGAGGCATAGGGGAGGATTGGGTTTACTGAGATAAGGTGACTTTGACAAAATTCCTCACCAGCACTGGGGATTCCTGTCTGGAGCTCAGGAAAGGCCATGCCAGTGGCATGCATTTGGGGTTGCAGAGAGATAGAAATGGAAATTTGAGATGAATGGGATTGGCAGGAAGGCATAGTAAGAGACTGAGCAGAGACTTGAGGAACACCTATGTTTAAAGACTGCAAAAAGAGGGGGAACTTCTGAAAGAATTTGGAAGGGAGCTCTCTGCCACGTTTTCAATAGAAAACGACTTATAGAGAGAAGCCAAAGAACGAATTCTAAAGGTTGTTCAGTAAAATGGAAGACACTAAAGAAAGGAAGGATGAAGATACCATCTACTTTCTGAGAAGTCAGTCATCTGTGTTCTTGAAGCTTAGGATAATGTGCAAATTTGTATTGTCATTTGACAGTATAATCACCATTGGATCATTGTTACAACACAGTCTTAAAGTCACAGTAAAGAAAGCAAGTGCTGACTGAAATGAGCTCTCAAAGGCAGGTCAGTCCAGAATTTTATATGCAAAATGTAATATTTCTTGGAGAAATATTTCAGTGTATTAGAGGAACTCATCAATGCTAAATGGAAAAAAATTTATCATGAGAATATGAGATGTCTTTATTCTTAGTAGATTTCTAGTGAATACACACGAGCTTGTTCCAGACTTTATGGAATACTAATTAATATGGATTATTAATATGGATCATATGTATAAGATGAAGTAAGTCAGTGACTGCAAGTAACTCTGTAAAGCTAAGATGCTGCAAGATTGAAAAGAGAAAAAATTTGAAATTAGATGGTAAGCCATTTCCTAGGTTAAACATCTGATTGACAAGTGTTACATTAAAATTATATAAATGAGTCAACTGAGTGATCATCTACTCAGAGAGCTTCTGAAAGTCTTACCAATAAATGTTCTCATTTAAACATTCAGTTGTTTACGCTTGTAACTTTTCTGTGAGGTAATTGCATATAGAAGCATAAAGAATGATGTCAGTGAGATAAGGACAAAAATGGACTTTAATCCACAGGTTTCTGTCTTATTGTCAAACAGAAAAGGGTAGCCCCTTCCCTCGCTAACAACTGAAGCCAGGTGAGTAAAGACTCAGACAGAGATTCAGAGCCTCAAGGTATGTCAAGTAAAACAGACATGAGTATGAGACAGAGATGTATGTAACACTGCCTGGATAAGGCACACAGCCTATTGACGAGGACTCTAGAAGTTAAAAACAGCCCAGCATCACTAATCATTAGGGAAATGCAAGTCCAAACCACAGTGAATGACCATCTTGCACCCATTAAGGTTTCTACTATTAAAAACAAAGACAGTAACAAGTGTTGTGAGAGAGTGAAGAATTTGGAACCCTTGTGTACTGTTGGTGAGAATATAAAATGTGGCAACCACTATGGAAAACAATATGGTAGTTCCTTAAAAGAGTAAAAATAGAATTACTGTTTGATCCAAGAATTCCCCTCTGTCCATCGATATGTGAATGGACTTTTTGAAATGTGGCATACACGTATCATGAAATATATTCAGCCTTAAAAAGGAAGGGCATTCTGACACATCATTGAACCTTGAGGACATTACATTAACTGAAGTAAGCCAGTTGTGGAAAGACAGAGAGTAATGTGATTGCCCTTATAAGAGCTACCTAAAAGTAGTCAAATTCATAAAGACAAAAAATATAATGGTGGTTGCCAGAAGCTGGGGGAAAGAGGCAATTGGGAGTTACTGTTTAATGGATAGAGAGTTTTAGTTTTGCAAGAACAAAAGGAGATTGCAAAGCCTGTCTGTTGTGTTTAAGGGACAACCAGGAGGCCACTGTGGTTGGAACTGAATGAGGGTAGAGAGGAGGGCTAGGAGATGACAGACTGGCAAGGAGACTGACACAGAAATGATGAAGAAGGATGCTGGTGGCGAGGCGAGGGAGATAAGAGAAGAGAAAGACAAGATCGTCTTTAGAGTTGATGGAGTTTGTTGATGGATTAGGTACAAAAGTATGCAAAAAGAGACAAGTCAAGAATGACTCTACCACAGTGGTTCTCAACCACGAATGCTTTTGCCCCCCAGGGGACATATGTCAAAAGGCACAAGAGATCCCTCCACAACGAAGAATTATCTGGTTCAAAGTACCATACATTGAGTGAGAAAGCCTACCCTAAGGCGTTTGGCCTAAGTAATTAGACTAATAAAGTGTGACTAAGATGATTAATTTGATGTCAGGCTCAAGACTGGGAAACAGGAAAATAGTTATAGGAATAGCTAACATTAATATGTGCACTACCTCAGGGACTGTAAGCAACACACTGAGGGGGTGATCCTATTATCTGTTTGTCAGAATAATGCTTTGAGGTATGTTTGGACATCCCTCAACATGTAGATGGAAACATAAATGGTTTAATTTCTTGTAGTGCCTAGATTCAGCCAAGGTCTCTGAACCCTGAAGCTCAGAGCCAAACTGTATGTCACAGAAGCTTCCTGAATTCACCATGTTTCCAAGTGAAGCAGTGATGTGTGTGTGTGTGTATATATATATATATATATATATATATACACACACACACAGATAAATATATATACACAGACACACACATGGTTTTGGGGGTTTTTTCCTCTAAACACGAGTCCAGCAACATGAAACAATAATGTGCGCTAATTTGCTGCAGCAAAAGTGTGAAAACAGCTCAGTCATATTCCGACTCTTTGCAACCCCAGACTATAGCCCACCAGGCTCCTCTGTCCATGGAATTCTCCAGGAAGGAGTACTGGAGTGGATAGCCATTCCTTTATCTAGGGGATCTTCCCAACCCAGGGATCGAACCCAGGTCTCTAGTATTGCAGGCAGATTCTTTACCAGCTGAGCCACCTGAGAAGCCCAAGAATACTGGAGTGGGTAGCCTGTCCCTTCTTTAGGGGATATTCTCGACCCAAGAATCCTGTCGGGGTCTCCTGCATTGCAGGTGGATTCTTTACCAGCTGAGCCATCAGGGAATCCTCTGCAGCAAAGATGCCAGGTAACAGCTAAAAATGGTGAGATTTCTACCATCAGAAACCCATCACCTTGCCTGGCTTTCCTACTTAAGGAGCAGGTGGTGGAAAGATTTCAGGCCTCTTCTCAGTGTCTATTTTTCTAGTCTCCCAGTTATGTCCTGACTGGCCAGGGTAATTTTTATATTTGCAAGAGAAATGATGAAGAACAAGTATGTTGATTTCCCAGGAATGCAGACAGCAGTGTATGTGTGTCTGTTGTTGTTGTTCACTTCAAGGTGGCAGCTGCGAATGGGTTGAGAGAGAGGAGAGGGCAGTGAGGTTAAGCGTTAGACAACAGTGATGTTTAGACGATCGTGCCTAATGTATAACCAGCCTCTAGGCTGGAAAACAAAGCCGAAGGGAATCCCTTCGGCACAAAGTGACAAAAAGGGCAGCTTTTTTGTTCCTCTGCATTTCCACCCCTTCCCAGGACTTTTGAACCATGTTTAGCAAGAAATGAAAGGAAATGGCAGGCAAGAAAGAAACATGTACCCTCTCTTTTTCTACTGCTACACCATCTTCTTTCAGACTACTGACTTCTTAATTATTTCACTCTTGCTTTTCTGCACATGTTTTGAATGATAAGCAGTAGGACTGGCTTTTAGCCTCAGAGTGAAACTCTAAGGATCATCCTAGATCAGTGAGGGATTTGGTTTTTGCTCTCCCCTCCCCACCAGTACCCTGCCATGTAGGAGACACTGAATAAATGATATACTAAATTTAATAAGCTCACCTAACTCTATGTATGTTAAGGCTCAGATGCCATATCGCCTCATCCATGGTGCCGTTGATGACCTCTTCATGCATGCAGCTCTCTCCCCCTGAATCCCATGATACCCATTGCCTGTGTGACTCATTCATTAAAAAAAATGTTTCATAGAGCACTAAATACATGCTTGTTACTGTGTTAGGAGCTGAGGATGCAGCGGTGACAGACAAAAATCCCTGCTTCCTCGATCTGACTTTCCAGTCTATCATATTATTAAATATGTTTCCAAACACTGGTTAAATTTTTGTGTACTTACTAGCCTCTGCAAGTAGACTGTAAATTTTTTTTAAACCTAGACTTATATATTTATTTTTTGGTACCCTGAGCTTTGAATACTGTATCTTCAGAGCAGCAGGAACTCATTAAATCTTTGTTTCAGAATTCAGAAACAGAGGGATTCTCAAATTCTGCCAGTAACAGACTCACTGGAAATCCATTGTTGCTGGTGCCTGCTCTGAATGGGTGATGATTTCCACTAGTTAGCAAGTTAAATTACCCACAGAGTTTGGGTCCATGAAATAAATAGCATCTTCTCTAGTTTTGTAAAATACCATGCCTAGAGGGGAAAAACTACAAAATGAGACCAACGTCTCTAGTTAGTGGTGGACTGTTTGTGCTTTTCTGTAAGTTCATGTTTTTCATCTCTTGTAAACTCTGTAAGCTGGTCCTGTATCTCAAAGCGGAGATTTGCCAGGTCGGCTGTGATGTTACTTGTGTCACAAGTTTGCTGCAAGTATGAGGTGCTGTGATTATCATGGGCAGTTAATTACTTGTGGCTTTACATGGTGGTTCAAGCAGCTTCTTGCATGGAGAACTTTTGGTCTGAGACCTGCTGCTTTAGAAAAACAGAGAACCATTTGGGAAGTCCAAGTCTCATTTTGACCTTTTTAGCATGTATCATGTGTGATCACTCACCTAGAGCCAGACATCCTGGAATGTGAAGTCAAGTGGGCCTTAGAAAGCATTACTAGGAACAAAGCTAGTGGAGGTGATGGAATCCCAGTTGAGTTATTTCAAATCCTGAAAGACGATGCTGTGAAAGTGCTGAGCTCAATATGCCAGCAAATGTGGAAAACTCAGCAGTGGCCAGAGGACTGGAAAAGGTCAGTTTTCATTCCAATCCCAAAGAAAGGCTATGCCAAAGAATGCTCAAACTACCGCACAATTGCACTCATCTCACATGCTAGCAAAGTAATGCTCAAAATTCTCCAAGCCAGGCTTCAGCAATACATGAACCATGAAGTTCCAGATGTTCAAGCTGCTTTTAGAAAAGGCAGAGGAACCAGAGATCAAATTGCTGACATTGGTTTGATCATCGAAAAATCAAGAGAATTCCAAAAAATACACCTACTTCTGCTTCACTGACTACACTAAAGTTTTTGACTGTGTGGATCACAACAAACTGTGGAAAATTCTAAAAGAGACAGGAATGCCAGACCACCTTACCCTGCCTCCTGAGAAAGCTGCATGTAGGTCAGGAAGCAACAGTTAGAACCTGACATGGAACCACTGGCTGGTTCAAAATTGGGAAAGGGGTATGTCAAGGCTGTATGTTGTCACCCTGCTTATTTAACTTCTATGCAGAGCACATCGAGTGAAATGCCAGGCTGGATGACTCAACAGGCTGAAATTGAGATTGCTGGGAGAAATATCAATAACCTCAGATATGTGGATGACACCACCCTAGTGCCAAAAAGTGAAGAGGAACTAAAGAGCCTCCTGATGAAGGTGAAAGAGGAGAGTGAAAAGACTGGCTTAAAACTCAACATTCAAAAAGCTAAGATCATGGCATTCAGTCCTATCACTTCATGACAAATAGATGGGGGGAGAAATGGAAACAGTGACAGACTTTATTTTCTTGGGCTCCAAAATCACAATGGACAGTGACTGCAGCCATGAAATTAAAAGATACTTGCTCCTTGGAAGAAAAGCTGTGACAAATCTAGTCAACATATTAATTTTATTATTTATTTATTTTTTTACTTTACAATATTGTAGTGGTTTTGCCATACTAGTGAACATATTAAAAAGCAGAGACATCCCTTTAGGTTGATATAGTCAAAGCTGTGGTTTTTCCAGTAGTCGCATATGGATGTGAAAGTTGAACCATAAAGAAGGCTGAGCGTCAAAGAATTAATGCTTTTGAACTGTGGTGTTGGAGAAGACTCTTGAGAGTCCCTTGGACAGCAAGGAGATCAAACCAGTCCATCCTAAAGGAAATCAACCTTGACTATTCATTGGAAGATGTGATGCTGAAGCTTCTCTACTTTGGCCACCTGATGGGAAGAGCTGACTCACTGGAAAAGATTCTGGTGGTGGGAAAGACTGAGGGCAGGAGGAGAAGGGGGCAAGAGAGGACAAGATGGTTGGGTGGCATCATTGACTCGATGGACTTGATTTTGAGGAAACTCCGGAAGAGAGTAAAGCACAGGGAAGCTGGGTGTGCTGCAGTCCACGGGGTTGCAAAGAATCGGATGGAACTGAGTGACTAAGCAACAACAAATCATACTCAGAAGTAATCTGAGATCACAAAACAAGTTGCGTAACCTTTGTATTTGTGTATTGGTATGCTGATTTTTTTCAAACTGTTTTGAATAGGTACATATGTAAGATTTGTTTTCGAGAAGTTGTTTCCTCTTATTTCTCATTCTCGCAGCATTTTGCCCGAATTCTCATAGTGTACTGTGATTATTCAATAAATGTATTAAATTAGTTGTTCTGTCTCTTCCTTCAAACATGTTCAATAAATGTATGAAATTAGTTGTTCTGTCTCTTCCTTCAAACACTGAAGTCCTTCAGGCCAGAGACCTTCTTTCTCCTTCCTGCTCATTTTGTATCCACTATACCTAGCACCATATTTGGCACCAAGAAATATTCATTGTATTTTTATCAGATGTATACTTCAGTGTCCTGACTTCATGTCTGTCAGTAAGAGCTGTGATCAGAACTCTCTTCTTTCTCACTACAAGGACAAATTCAGGATGCAAAGATCTTTTTCCTGTCTCTTAAATCAGAATTAGTTTTTTGAGTAAGAGTTGGTTCGTTTATGCATATTGCATAGAGATACTGTAAGTGAAAATAGAATTTGCCCCTGACTTATCTTTATACATTCAAAATGGAATGTCTGTTCCACATCTATTTTATATTTTCCTTGTAGTTTATTCTCATCTCTTTCTCAGTATCTCATATGTATAATAATAGAAGTCCTTTCTTGTTCTCCTTTCTATGGCTGCTTTAAGCTACACTGCTTTTAGGAGTCTATTTGTATTCAGAGACTCCAGTGGTAAGTAATTTCAACAGGATGAAGCTCTTTAATCCTATTTTATATCTAAAAGGCATGCTCAACACTATCGCCTGCCATCTCTTGAGAATCCAATTTCCTAAGGTTATATTCCTGAGACTGAATGGAAATTTTCAAAACTTAGAGTTCAAAGTTAAGTATCAAATTCAGACAAAGCCCAGACAATCCCAGCTGAGACTGATTTGTGTAGCCATAAACAGCAACAATCTTCCAGTGGCTATTGGTATAATAACTATGATTGCAACTTAACAAAGTCAAGTTTCTCTCCTCTGGGCCCTACACACTTGAACCCGTTTTTCCTATACAGAATTTGCCGAGAATGTAACATTCACAATAGAAGCCACCAGATCATGATAGCACACATTCATGTAACTCCTAGGTAGCAAAACAGTAGGATGTAATTTCAGAATAAATTCAGTTATAAATCAAAATGTTACTGAGACAACAAATAACAGTTTCTAGGTGGAAGCCTACTGAGTACAGCTAGTGGAGGAAGCTGCTAAGTCACCAGCTCCTGACTTTCATGAGCAGCATGCCAGGGTCAAGTGGTCTTTTCTAAGCCTTTTTTTTTTTTGGTCCATGAAATACAGAGATGAACAAATAATTGTGACTTTTAAAGTAAATGTATTGAAAATTTAAAAACTATATAAATTCAACAGGTAAAACACCCTTAAGCTCCTGGTTTACTGAAGCTTCCAGCTCACTGTTAATTCTAAAATCACTGATGGGCCAAGACACTTAGTAATTCCTTACCAGCACCCTCACTACCTGTTGGATTTTAAAATTACTTTTGGGAAATCGAGTGGAAAATTTACCCCCAGAAATGAGTTGTTATTCTATATGTCTTTTTTTTTAATTGAGAATTTCCAGTGCTGTAATGGTAATGGATTAATGCAGACTTTTATTTCTGGGTCATATGGAAAGTTAGAATTAAAATCACGTGCCTTTCAGTGAGATCAGTATAGATGAATTCAGAAATTACATGCCACAAGGAGCCAGCTTTCATTCCTGAAAGTCCAGGAATGAGATGTAGGCCAAATACAAGCAAATCTACCAAATACGAACTTACTCTAGTCCTACAGCTTCTCAGAAAACTCTTAAACTAAATATAATGAAAAGAAGGAAATAAAAATTAAGAAAATAATAAGGAGGGTGTAGAACATAAAATAAGTAAGACTGTGATTATTTTTTTTTTCTGACAAGGTTGCAAAAATACTCTAACTTCCAAATATGCAAACTCTCCTCCCTCAGAAGTTTGAATCATCTAAAAGAGATGGAAGAAAATATGTCATTTCTGTAAGTCCCATCTTAGACATAATAGGACTAATTAGCAACTTCTCTCTGAAGGGGGCTTTTTTCTGCACAGTCCAGAGACTGTCCGTCTTTGTTCATAATGCATCCTGTGCAAAGAACTCTGCTGCCCTCTGCTGTCGCTGAAGGTAGAGGACACAGAAGAAAAGAAAACTCTGGCACCCGTGAATGGGAGAGGATTGGAACCCCTTGGTATTGGCAGCTTCCCTGGTGGCTCAGATGGTAAAGAATCTGCCTGCAAATGCAGAAGACCTGGCTTCCATCCCTGGGTTGAGAAGATCCCCTGGAGAAGGAAATGGCTACCCACTCCAGAATTCTTGCCTGGAGAAGTCCATGTACAGAGAAGACTGGCAGACTACAGTCCATGGGATCACAAAGAGTTGGACATGACTGAGTGACTTTTACTTTAACTGGAAGGCCAGGCAAGTCAACGTCCCTTCTGAGGGAAAAGACTCTTGTAAATATCCTTGAGCTACTGGTCCAGTTCTTCCCTATCTGGATACAAGTGAAGAAGTAAGGAAGTAGCTAAGGCAGCTTTGAAATGTGAAGGCCAGGAGATCAAAGTGAGCAGATTTATTTATTTTTTAAAATTGGGCATTATCCAAAAAGTTGATTATAAGAAAACACAAGAACCAATTCCATCTATCCATCCGTGTATATTCACAGTAATATAACAACACAGAGGATATATTGCCAGTTGAACATGCTATGAAGAAGAATAAAACAGGGTAAGGATATGTAGAGTGGTAAAAATACTGTATCCATAAAGTGGTTGGGGAATATTCCTTTGAAGAAGTCAAGAATGAGATTAAGAAACAAGCCATGGGGAAATGTGAGGAAAGGATATTCTAGGCTGAGGAGATAGCCACTGCAAAGGTCCTCTGGTAGGAACATGTTGGAGTGTTTTAGGAGAAACAAGGGTGACTAAAGTGTAGTAACTGGCAAAGTGACAGTGAAGCTAGAGAAGATGGTAGAGTTTAGACTGTCAAGGGTGGCACTAACTAATAATCATATAATGTGAGCCACATAAGCAATTTTAAAGTGTCTAGTAGCCAGGTTTAAAAAAGAACAAAAGGAAATAGATGAAATCAGTTTTCATCATGTATTTTGTTTAATTCAATATATCTAAAACATTATGTAACCAATATAAGAAAGGCTGTGATATTTTTTTTTTCTGTACTAAATCTTTCAGATTCTGTCTTACATCATGATACCTCATTTAATTTAGCCATAGATCAAACCTCAATAGTCAAGTGTAGCCATGGTTCCATTAAAAATTTTTTTTCTAGGTATATTTTAATGTTTAAATTCTTTTTGAATTTAAGATCATTTTCTTACCTTTTAGAAGTGACCTAGTGATGATTTCCAAATAATTTCTATAGAATTCAATGGAGAATAAATGAGCAGGAAACCTTGCAGCTCAAAGGGATTCCAAGCTAACCTTGATTCAATACACTGGGTTTCCTTTAGCTGCTCTACCTTGGGAACAGGTGGGTGGATTAAGTATGATAGTGGAATGTTTAGGTAGGAATACATTTTTTAAAAAATATACTTAACATTTAATATTATGTTTCAGGTGTACTGCATAGTGATTTGACTTTTCATATATTACAAAATTACTCAATAAATCTAGTGATCATCTATCCCTGTACAAAGTTACGACATTATTATTGAAAATATTTCTTTTTCTGTTTATTGTATCCCTATGGCTTATTTATTTTGTAATTGGAGGTTTATACCTCTTTAATCCGCTACACCTATTTCATCCAACTCCCTACCCCTCACCGTTAGCAACCACCTGTTTGTTCTTTGTACCTTCAGGTCTGTTTTCATTTTGCTTTGTTTGTTGTATTATATTTCATATATAAGTGAGATCATACGTTTGTCTCTCTTTTTGTCTCTTATTTTATTCAGATGATATCCTGTAGATCCATCCATGTTGGCAAAAATGGCAAAATTTCTTTTTTAATAGCTGAGTAATATTCAGATCATTATGGGGCTTCTCTGGTGGCTCAGTGGTAAAGAATCTGCCTGCCAGTGCAGGAAATGCAGCTTTGATTGCTGGGTCGGGATGATCCCCTGCATTAGGAAATGGCAACCCACTCCATTATACTTGCCATGGACAAAGAAGCCTGGTGGGCTACAGTCCATGGGGTCACAAAAGAGTCGTACATGATTTAATGACTAAACAACAACAGCAATATTCCATTATACAAATGGACCTCATCTTTTCGTCTCTTGATGGGCACTTAGGTTGCTCCCATATCTTGGCTGTTGTAAATACCATTGCAATGAACATTGGGTTACACCATCTTTTGAATTAGTGTTTTTGTTTTCTTTGGATAAATGCCCAGAAGTCAAATGACTGGATTATATGGTAGAACTGTTTTTAATTTTTTCGAGAAACCTCCATCCTCTTTTCTGTGGTGGCTGCACCAATTTACAGTCTCACCAAGAGTGCACAGGTTTCCCTTTTCTTCATATTCTCACCAGCACTTGGTATTTTCTGTCTTTTGGATGGTAACCATTCCTACAGGTGTGAGGTGGTATCTTAATGTGGTTGTGATTTGCATTTCCCTGATTATTAGTGATGTTGAGCATCTACCCATTTGTCTTTTTCCATTTGTCTGTCTTCTTTAAAAAAACATCTTTTCAGACCCTCTGTCCATTTTTAATTGGGTTATTTTTCTGATACTCAGTTATATAAGTTCTTTGCATATTTTGGATATTAACTTCTTATCAGATATATTGTTTGCAAATATCTTCTCCCATTCGGTAAGCTGCCTCTACATTTGTTGATGGCTTCCTTCACTGTGCAAGAGCCTTTTACTTTGATGTAGTGCCATTTCTTTATTTTTGCTTTTATTTCCCTTTCCTAAAGAGGCAGATCCAAAAATATAAATATATGTTGGTAAGACCAATGGCCATACTGCCTCTGTCGTCTTCTGCAAATTTTATGGTTGAACTCTTTAACAGACAGATTGCTTGTTTCTATCATTTAGTTCTTTTTCTGAGGTTTTATCTTATTCCTTCATTTGGAACATCTGTTCCCTGATTTTACCTAATTCTCTGATTTTGTTTGTGTGTATTAGGTAGGTATGTTGTGTCTCCCAATCTTGGAAAAGTGGCCTTATATAGGAGATGTCCTGTGTTACCAGCAGCCTGCTCTCCTCTTGCCACTGGAGCTGTGTGCTCTGGGATGCGCCTGTGTGACCGTACACCCTTGTGCAGTGACCATTGTGTGCGCTGCTAGGCAGGGCTGGCCACTGGCCCTCTTGGCTGCAGTGCCCTGCTTTGTACTATGGCTACAGGTCCACTGAAGAACAGAGCAGGCCTCTTGCACAACAGCCCAGTGGCATGTGACTGCTGCAGGCCCACTGGTGCACAGGGCAGGCTTCTCACGTGGTCAGCTGCACAGCCCTGCAGACACTGTTGCTTCTGGCCCTTTGGTAGTCAGGGCCAGGTTCCCACATGGCTGGCCACATGGTCTGCCCGCCCACAGTGTCTTCAGGCTCACAGTCTGGGGAGCCCAATGTGGGACTCAAGACTCCCACTTCCTGGGGAGGACCTTTGCAGTTGTGATGTTCCTCCCGTTCGTGAATCATCAGCCCCAGAGTGTGACTAAACCACATCTCTGCCACTCCTACCTGTCATGTTGAGGCTGCTTCTTTATATCTTTAGCTGTGGAGATTCTTTTCTGCTAGTCTTTACATTGTTCGCATAAATAGTTCTATGAGTAGCTTTAATTTTTGGTGTGCCCCTCTGATGCTGGGAGGGATTGGGGGCAGGAGGAGAAGGGGACGACAGAGGATGAGATGGCTGGATGGCATCACAGACTCGATGAATGTGAGTCTGAGTGAACTCCGGGAGATGGTGATGGACAGGGAGGCCTGGCATGCTGCGATTCATGGGGTTACAAAGAGTCAGACACGACTGAGTGACTGAACTGAACTGAACTGAACTGGGAGGAGATAACTACAGGGTCTCCCTAGTGGACTGTCTTGGGTAGACTTTTCAGGAATAAATTACACTTCAAGTTCATTAGAGGTCATTTATGGACCATTGCAGGGAGAGGGCCAGAAAAATGTAAAAGACACACACACACTCACTTACTCACTCATTNCTGGGAGGAGATAACTACAGGGTCTCCCTAGTGGACTGTCTTGGGTAGACTTTTCAGGAATAAATTACACTTCAAGTTCATTAGAGGTCATTTATGGACCATTGCAGGGAGAGGGCCAGAAAAATGTAAAAGACACACACACACTCACTTACTCACTCATTCACTCAGTCATTCCCCTACCCCAGCTTTAACCAGCCCAGTTCTATCAGAGGATGTTTAGTGTAATGGTTAGGAGCTTATGCGCTGGATTCCAACTCCTAATTCTGATACTTATTAGCTTTGTGACTTTGACTGCCTTTCTTACCTTTTTTGTGCCTCAGTTTTCTTATTTGCAATGCAAGGTGGTTGTGAAGATCAAATGAGTTAATATCAGAAGCTTAGACCCTAGTGCTTGATGTATAATAAATGTCGAATGGTGATAACTGTCTATGTGGGGCACTTAGCCTTACCACTCAGCCTTACCTCTTATCTCACCAGCCACTACTTGTGACAGCTCTGTGCCAGCTTTGAAGGCTTTAACATGTACGGTGGCACAGTTTTCCATCTGGGCCACAGCCCTGTACCTTTTTCTTTCAGCCCTTGGGTTTCTAAGAAGCCACATCATGGGGTACCCTCAGCAACCTGCTTGGTACTCAAAATCTTCTCATCCCAGAAATGCAAAGAAGTTCATCTAGTGGACCATCTTTGACCTAGGTGAAATGTAAACAAAAGAAAAAATATTTCTTTTCTTTTCTTTTTTTTTTTTTTTTGCTCCTAGGTAGGCAATTTTAAAACATGTTTTATGAGCTTTTTCAGAAGGTTTGGAATTAAGCACCAGTTGACTGCAGAGGAGGCCAAGCCCATATAGAAACATCCTCCCTACTTCCCTACTGTTCCCCTGTTCACTGGGATCGCCTTCCCAAATAAACCATGTGCACTTGAAAGCTTGTCTTCAGCTCCACTTTCAGGGGAACCTAGGATAAAACACTACTGTTTTTAATTTTCTTAGCTTTGACTTTAAAAATGGTTACCCAGTTACCCATATGGTATGTCTGTTTACAGAGTGTTCTTGACTCTTGTCTTTAGGATCTTGACCCTCTTTTCTGTGGCATCTCCAGTCTCATTCCTTTTATTGATTCCTTCTGCATATCCTCTCCATCCTGAAGAGACCTTCTGCCTCATGCCACTGCCCAGGTTCTTAATAGAGGAGTCTGCCTTTGCTGCTATCATATTTGTTCAGCTCTCATTCATCCATCTCTTCCCCTGCTCTGAAGCCATTCTCACAACTGACCTGTCAAGTGACAACTCCAGTCCTTAGAAGAAATAAAGTGGAACTGTTAAGCTGTGGCAGGATGAGTTGTTATAAAACCTGAATCTATTCTGCAAAGAGGTTTGTGAATAATGAGAATAAATATACTCATATTAATTAACATGTAATGATTTATATGCGTTCTCATTTAATACTCAAAACAAGCCTATTTTGTAGTTGAGAAAATAGATTCAGAGAAGTTAACTTTTCAGCAAACACACAGCTAGACTGTTCAGTGTGTGTGTTAGTCAGTCAGTGGTGTCTGACTCTTTACAGTCCCATGGACTGTAGCCCATCAGGCTCCTCTGTCCATGGGATTCTTCAGGCAAAAATACTGGAGTGGGTTGCCATTCCCTTCTCCAGGGGATCTTCCCTGAACCAGGAATTGAACCCCAGGTCTCTTGCACTGCAGGCAAATTCTTTACCATCTGAGGCACCAGGGAATCCCTAGCCCATGCAGAACTAGGACTTGAATCCAGGTCTTTCTTCTTAGATGCTCAGCTCTTACTCCATTAGGACTCTCTTTAGCAATGACTTCTGTGCTTGTCCCTGGTCCTAAGGCTGTCCGTAGTTCTCAGCACTGGAATGTGTAGACTTTTTCCCACTGGTTTAAAAAGCAGAAGTGAAAGTAATCTCATTATATAGTGACAGAAAGTATATTTAAAATTACACAGGGCTTTGGATTAAGGAAAAAAGGCAACTGACTGCTCATGGATACAGGTTTTCATGTGTGGTGTTGAAAATATTCTAAAATTGATTATGGTAACTGTTGCAAAGCTCTGTGAATATGCTAAAACAGCGACAACAGTGAATTCTACACTTCCAATGTGTGATTTGTCAGTATCTGGATTCTATCTCAAAAACTGTGATTGAAAAAAAAATCACTAGAATTTTTACCAAAGCTGTTGGATAACCAAATACAGCACATGTGTAGGAACTGGTCAGTAATGCCACTGTTACTCCTAATAAAATGGTGCTTGGTTTTCACTTGCATATATTTGTGGGCTGGAGGATTTGGGGTTCCAGAAAGTATTCCTTTTCAGATTGTTGCTGATCTGGCACAAGGTTACGGAGCCCCATGACTGACTAGGAAGCCTGCAAGCAGCTCTGGGTGCAGCCACCGTCTTCTGCTTCTTCAGAAGTAAGAAAGATCATCAGCATCTGAAAGAAAACGGCACGAATCCTGTGAATGCCTGCCTTTGATGTGGCCTTACTTACGGACCCATATCCAGATGTCCCAGGCAATTACAATGACCACTTTGCCTCAAATACATTCTTCTTGTCCTAACTCCCAACAACAAAAGGGACTAGAAAAGTAAACTGTAACTGAGTTCCACAAACCAATATGTTGTTCTTAATCTTCCAGGAGATATTGACTGTAGGGAAGCTGTGCAGTGGGGGAAAACGCCATTCAGCTTTGAAAAACGTAGACTCACAATGAGCCTCAGCTCACCTGAGGCAGGGACATCCAACAAAAGAAAGATGATTAGTGTGGTAGGACCATTGACCATTAACTATCGGCATCTACTGACCCTTTTATTTCAGTATCTTGATTAATTTCACCCTGAACATCCAAGAGGAGGTGGATTTCCCGCTTCTCTCCACCTGTGACCTTATTAACTGCTGATCACTTAGGGGTTTCTCCTGTCCTAAACAGCTCGCATCCTCAACAATTTTTTTTCCTTTTCTGATCCACAAAACTAAAGCTGATGTGTGTCACAGCACAGGGGGAGTCTCTTTCTCAGTTTTCCCTGCTTCCTCAGCTTGTAGAAGAGAAACCAGAACTGTAGGTAGCTTTCTCCAGATTCCTCAGTCCTAAGGAGAAACTCTAATATACATAGGAAAGAATGCCTTATAATTCTACATGATAAAACACCAGAGAAAGGATAAAGGAAAAATTGGGGGAGGAAAAAGCTGGATACTCTAAGGAAAAATGGCCACTCCTATATTCTTGAGCTTTGAAAGATACAAGTAAGGGATTTGACCCCAACAGTTCTTTGGGCCATGGGTCTGTTGCCTCTGTTTAATACATTGCCTCGAGACTCACCACATGGGTCAAGAATTCTCCCTGGATGTTCCCACTGAGAGAGGAACCCTTAGATATGTTTTTAAAAACAATTGGTGGTACACTTAAACAGTAAGCAGAGGGTTTTAGAATCCTGGGGACAGAATATAAGGACATTGCACTTTACCTAAAGGAAAGTAAACTTTCTCCTTGGTTAACACAAATCACATTTTCTAAATGAATAGGACTGGACAGAACTAGTGACAGCTTTGCAAAGTACTAACTAAATTGATAAAACTTTAACAATAGAGGTGGAGTAAGTAGACAGAACTACTTTTTGGAGAAGGATTTCAGATTTCTCAATACAAAGGAATTCTAAAAGTCCTTCTGCTCCTAGTTTCTATTGAGAAAAATCTGGAAAAGAGCTCGTGGGGAGAGAGAAGGTCTGAACACAAAAGCTTGACTCACTTCTTAGCTCTGGGACTCTAGACAGTCTAGTTTACTTCACTAACCTTCCTCTTCTTAATGGGTGGTGAAAAAAAATATTTTACTTGGGTTTCCCACAACACTATTATTGTTTTGGTTATTACATGTATCTACTACTGGTAAATATATATCTACTTATACTACTGATAAGTATATATATATAAACACTTACCATATGTAAAAAAGGAAGGGAGAAATAGCAGCATCTATTAAGTGCACCTAAGTAAGGAACTGTCATTATCCCATTTTATAGATCAGCAAGTTGGCTCTCAAAAAATTCACTAAGTGATGCCAGGTCAAATACCTAGAAAGTGCTAGGACTGGTTCAAATCCAGTCTGTTTCCTTTCAAAGTCTCTTTCTTCCAGTGGTCACTTTTTTTTTTTTTTATTAAATAGTGAAGTAGTCTACAGGTCGAGTGTTATTTAGATCACCAAATTTTCACTTGACAGTTTCTTCTTTGTCAGATGAAATTTTTGTGTTTATAATCAGGAGTTCCGTTTCTTAAAAAAACTTACTGAAGTTTTCAAGTGTCTATACCATTTATAACTAGCTGAAGCAGTCTCGTTGAAGATTCAAGTGAATCTTTGCCTATCTTGTAGCATTTCAAGTTAACCTTCTCATCAGTAACTGAAAATATAATAAATGTTTAAACTCAACCTGGGTTTTCGATGTGAAAAACTGATTACAGAATATTAACCATCACTCCATGGAAATAGATGGAGAAACAGTGGAAACCGTGTCAGACTTTATTTTTGGGGGCTCCAAAATCACTGCAGATGGTGATTGCAGACATGAAATTAAAAGAAGCTTACTCCTTGGAAGAAAACTTATAACCAACCTAGATAGCATATTCAAAAGCAGAGACATTACTTTGCCAACTATGGTCCGTCTAGTCAAGGCTATGGTTTTTCCAGTGGTCATGTATGGATGTGAGAGTTGGACTGTGAAGAAGGCTGAACGCCAAGGAATTGATGCTTTTGAACTGTGGTGTTGGAGAAGACTCTTGAGAGTCCCTGGACTGCAAGGAGATCCAACCAGTCCATTCTGAAGGAGATCAGCCCTGGGATTTCTTTGGAAGGAATGATGCTAAAGCTGAAACTCCAGTACTTTGGCCACCTCATGCGAAGAGTTGACTCATTGGAAAAGACTCTGATGCAGTGAGGGACTGGGGGCAGGAGGAGAAGGGGATGACTGAGGATGAGATGGCTGGATGGCACCACTGACTCAATGGACGTGAGTCTGAGTGAACTCCGGGAGTTGGTGATGGACAGGGAGGCCTGGCGTGCTGCAATTCATGGGGTCGCAAAGAGTCGGACATGACTGAGCGACTGAACTGAACTGAACAGTATATTTATGTGAACTAATTTAAGAATTTCTTAGTTTCTCTTTTCCTTATTCTTCTCAGTAATAAAAACAAAGGAATAATCAGATATTGTAAATAGTGCTGCAGTGAATATTGGGGTATATATAGACATGGAAGTAACCTAAATATCCAGTTCAGTTCAGTGATGCTGTCCAGCCATCTCATCCTCTGTGGTCCCCTTCTTCTCCTGCCCCCAGCCCCTCCCAGCATCAGAGTCTTTTCCAATGAGTCAGCTCTTCACATGAGGTGGCCAAAGTACTGNAATCAGATATTGTAAATAGTGCTGCAGTGAATATTGGGGTATATATAGACATGGAAGTAACCTAAATATCCAGTTCAGTTCAGTGATGCTGTCCAGCCATCTCATCCTCTGTGGTCCC
The DNA here is from genome assembly GCA_006410615.1 of Neotragus moschatus. Lineage (NCBI taxonomy): Eukaryota > Metazoa > Chordata > Mammalia > Artiodactyla > Bovidae > Neotragus > Neotragus moschatus. The sequence goes on from SJYA01002786.1 coordinate 1,793,831, forward strand.
CTTCTTCTCCTGCCCCCAGCCCCTCCCAGCATCAGAGTCTTTTCCAATGAGTCAGCTCTTCACATGAGGTGGCCAAAGTACTGGAGTTTCAGCTTTAGCATCATTCCTTCCAAAGAAATCCCAGGGCTAATCTCCTTCAGAATGGACTGGTTGGATCTCCTTGCAGTCCAGGGACTCTCAAGAGTCTTCTCCAACACCACAGTTCAAAAGCATCAATTCCTTGGCGTTCAGCCTTCTTCACAGTCCAACTCTCACATCCATACATGACCACTGGAAAAACCATAGCCTTGACTAGACGGACCATAGTTGGCAAAGTAATGTCTCTGCTTTTGAATATGCTATCTAGGTTGGTCATAACAATTCTTCCAAGGAGTAAGTGTCTTTTAATTTCATGGCTGCAATCATCATCTGCAGTGATTTTACCAGATGACAAAAGAAAATATGGTCCATATATATATACACACAATGGGATATTACTCAGCCATAAACAGAATGAAATAATGCTGTTTGCAGCAACATGGATGAACCTAGAGATCATCATACCAAGTGAAGTAAACCAGACAGATATCATACCACCACTTATATGTGAAATCTTAAAAAAGAATGATACAAATGAACTTGCATATAAGGCAGAAATAGACTCACAGACATAGAAAACTTATGGTTGTCAAAGGTTAAGGGAGTCGGAGGGATAAATTATGAGCTTGGGATTAACATACACACTACTGAATATAAAACAGATAATCAACAAGGACCTACAGTATAGCACAGAGAACTTATACTCAATATTTTATAATAACTGATATAGGAAAATATTCTAGAAAAAATATGTATATGTGTGTGTGTGTGTATATATATATATATTATATATATATGTAAGTATGTGTGTGTATAACTGAATCACTTTGCTATATACTCAAAACTAACGCAGCATTGTAAATCAGCTACACTTTAATTTAAAAAAATTAAACTCATTTTAAACCAAAAAATAATATTGGTTAGGGGGAAAAGTCCTTATTTGGCTCTAGGTAACTACTTGCCATTTCTAGGCATATAAATACACAAGTTCTGAGTTAAGCATGAAATACTGCTGATAAAGTTATTCTCTAAGTTACTAGGTGTTATCTACCAGGAGTTGGACCTCAGTTAACAAGCAGAGCTCAGATTCCTTCCACAACTATTTTAAGTATCTCATTAAAAAGTGAAAACATATTTAAATACCCAGAAAATTTACAGAAGGAAAAAGGTAGGAGGCAGAAAAAAATTAAAGAGGGCCAGAAAGAAGTGCATCAGTGATTTCTCTGTCAGGTAACACTTTCTCAAACTGGCCTGATCGCTGAAGATGAAATAGAAATTTCTTTATCAAACGAGAATGTGAAAGAACTGACCTTTGATCAAATGTCAGTTTCTAGTTTTGACAAGGAAATTTGCTTGGGGAAAAAAAAAAGTACGCTGGATACTTTCTACATGAAAAGTTAAGTTGCAGTAATGTAAAGGCAGCCAGAGGTCAGACTTCTTAAAACAAGTCTGTCAGATAAAAGCTGACTGCTTCTAATATGCATATGGTGTGTTTTTCAAGCTGCAAAGGGTTTTTAAGGACAGATGTGATATTCTTGTTCTGTGCTTCAACACAAAGTACTTACCATAATTTTAGGCCTGAGTTTGAGCTTCTAATTTTTCACCTAGCATATATTACAGATTGGGATGGGAAAAAAAGCTAAAATGGTAACATAAACATTGTCAGCCATCTAATTTGTATTCAGTAATTATTCTACAAGATAGTTAGTTATAAGCCTATTGATTTATTTTTAGTGTCCTCTATAACATGCTATTAGAAGACCCATAGCTGTGTTTTAAGGTTAACTAAAAATGACTTGACAGTCCCTTGGACTGCAAAGAGATCCAACCAGTACAACCTAAAGGAAATCAGTCCTGAATATTCATTGGAAGGACTGATGTTGAAGCTGAAACTCCAAACCTTTGTCTACCTGATGTGAAGAGCTGACTCATTTGAAAAGACCCTGATGCTGGGAAAGATTGAAGGTGGGAGGAAAAGGGGACAACAGAGGATGAGATGTTTGGGTGACATGACAGACTCAATGGACATGAGTTTGATTAAACTCCGAAAGTTGGTGATGGACAGGGAGGCCTGGCATGCTGCAGTCTATGGGATTGCAAAAAGTCATACACAACTGAGTAACTGAACTGAAAAATGACTGTATTGTATAATGATCTGAGTGAATACAAGATTATTAATATTTATATGTAAAATCATCATGGTACAGATATATGATCATTTTTCGTTTCTTTCAGAGATTTGATAGTTGGTAATGAACCTATTTGTAATGAGATCCTCCTCATGAAGTCAAACTAATTCAAAATACTGGAAATGATACAGTGCAAGACCCCTGCCCTGACTTCTCACCCTATGCATTTTCCATTCAGCCACATTATATAGTATTTTAAAGATTGTATTCCATGCACATAGTAGGAAGTCAGTACTTATTTGTAGAATCACAGAATATTATATACAGTATTGATAGTTGTTTGGAAGAAGCAATCAAAGACAATTCTCCTTTTGTCCTTCTAATAGAGCTCTTTATTGAATGAAATTCATTTTTACTTTGGGGAGGCAAATAGAATTATGATTAATTGTATAGACTTTAGAATCTCACATCTTAGTAACAAATCCCAGATAAGTCTTAACAATGTGTCACCAACTTGGAAATGTTCAGTAAGTGACAGCTGAATAGCTTTCCAGTTTTATGATTGATACCACATAAGTTCTCACAAAACTCCCATCCTTATCACAAGCATCATCTGAGTTATGGCTTCAGATATGTGCCTTTGTTTATGTCTCCCATCCGTGTTAACACAAGGGAGTCTTTTTTTCAGTTGGCATTGCTTATTGGTGCTCATTCCTAGTGATAGGGACTATGTATGTGAAGTCACTCAGTCGTGTCCGAGTCTTTGTGACCCCATGGACTGTAGCCTACCAGGCTCCTCTGTCCATGGGATTTTCCAGCCAATAGTACTGGAGTGGATTGCCATTTCCTTCTCCAGGCAATCTTCCTGACCCAGGGATCGAACCCAAGTCTTTACCATCTAAGCCAGACCATAGTGCTAAGCTTAGCTGATAAAGATGGTATTCCTGATAGACAGTGTTATGTCATGTGAGCTGACTTGTCTCCAGATATACTGATCCTGTTGCCAGGTGTCCATGAGAAGGGTAAGAGTTTCCAGTGGATTATCTCAAGGTCAGTACCATTTTTTCTGAAAAACAAGAGCTAAAATAAATACCTCGCTCCTGATTGTTTATTTCTACTATAAACTTCACTATGCAGAACACTTTCCTTTCTTTAGTATGGTCTGCAAAATACATAAGACCTTAAAAGAATCTTTTGGCATGTGGTAACTGGTTTTTCAAATAGCCTTAGGCTTTCTTTTTCTTCTTTGTATCTACTTAATGTAAGAAATCAGAGGAGAAAGCAGGGAAATGGAATCTGAAATTAGTGATCTAGGCCTACAGCTCTCCATTTGTGAAATATTTATTTCATACTTATCCTTGGAAGCTTGTTAGCCTAGTGTTTTGAAAATCAGTAATCCATAATTTAAGAGTCCAGATGAACTGATCTTACAAAGACTAATATCTGGCAGAGAAGAATAGGGACAGTTCTTGACAAAATTGCTTCCTTGATTTTTAACCGAAAGTGAAAAACCTTGACATCTGATCTTAATCCAACAAGTCTGGCCTTCTGTTGATGAAATTCACAACAGTATACATTTTTGAACACTTGCAAAAGAAGACCTTTTGTAATTTTCATAAAGATCTTTAAAATCACTGTTCCATTGAAGAACATTTGCAAGACCACTATTGATCACATCTGGTAAATGTTGCTTATTATGACCAAATTGGAAAATTCTTAGAAAGTCATTTCTACTGTAATTATTCTGAACTCAGATATTGGATATTATTTTCTAGAAAATAATTTTGAAGCAGTCATTCTAAATAAATCATAAATATGCCAGTATCCATCAGTGTGAAGGAAATAAGAGGAAAATAAACTAATCTCTACACCATCAATATGTTTCACCTGACATGAATGCTACAGGTTTTCATAAAAAATAGCATTGCTGAGACAGAATTCACATTCCAAAAAGTTCACCCTTTTAAAGTGTACAATTTAGGGGTCAGGCAGTGTGATGGGGAGGTTTCTAGCATGTTCAGCATTGCACATTTAGTTCAGAAAATTTTCATCAGCTAAAGAAAAATTGTTATTTTCAAAATCATTTTGTCCTGGGTTCCTTATATTTTTGTGTGAATTTTAGGATCACTCTTTTCATCTCTGCAGAAGTAGCAGCTGGGATTGTGCTGGGATAGGTTGAGTTTGTAGATCATTTTAATCAAGTCTTCAGACCCATAAGCATGAGATGTATTTTTATTTATTTAGATCTTCTTTAATTTCTCTGAAAAGTTTTACAATTATTAGTGATAATTTTATATTTTCTATTTTTTAATATTTTATTGATACTTTTGTAAATGTAGCTGTCATCTAAATTTTATTTTAGAATTGTTGATTACTAGGGTATAGAAAGGGGCTTCCCAGGGGGCACAAATGGTAAAGAACCTGCCTGCCAATGCAGGAGACACAAGAGATGCAGGTTCCATCCCTGGGTCAGGAAGATCCTCTGGCGGAGGGCATGGCTGCCCACTCCAGTATTCTTGCTGGAAAATCCCCATGGACAGAGGAGCCTAGTGAGCTACAGTCCATAGGATCGCAAAGAATCAGACAGGACTGAAGGGACTTAGTACAGTGTGTATAGAAATACAATTTTTAAGAAGTTGATCTTGTGGCTGTACCTTTTCTGAACTCGCTCATTAGATCTGATTATTTATTAGTTGATTCCTTGGATTTTTCTAGATACACGATCACGTGCTATGCAGGTAGATACTTTTAGTTATTTTTTCTAATCTGAATGTTTTTTATTGCCTAAATTGCCCTGAATAAAACCTCTGTGTGGCATTGAGTAAAAATGTCAAGAATGTTATCTTCTTCATGTTCTTAAAAGAAAAAGCATTCTGTATGATGTTAGCTGTGAGGTTTTCTTAAATAGCATTTATCAAGTTGGGGAAATTCCTGTCTCTTCCTAGTTTGCTAAATATTTTTCTATGAAAGGATGCTGGGTTTCTGTAAAACTCTTTTCTTAGGTTTGTTGAGATGATCATGTTGCTTTTGTCCTTTATCCTGTTAATACAGCCTATTACATTGATTTTTCATATGTTGAATTCATCTTGTATCCCCGGGGAATCAATTGCACTTTTGTTACAGAGTGCTGTCAGTTTCTGTATAATCCTTCTTATATCTTGATGGATTTGGTTTGCTAGTATTTTTTTGAGGACTTTTGCATTTATAAATCATCAGAGATATTCAGCCATAGTTTTCTTTTCCTGTCATGTCTTTGTCTGGTTTTAAACAGTTGATGAAATACGTGTAATAATTTTTTTTACTTAAACGCTTGGTAGATTTACTAGCAAAGCCTGAGCTTACCTGAGGCCGGGCTTATCTTGTGGAATTTAATGATTCAGTATGTTTACTTGTTATATATCTATTCAGACTTGCTATTTCTTGAGTCAGTTTCAGAAGTTTTTGTCTCTCTAGGAATTTTCCTATTCCATTCAAGTAATCTAACTCATTGCTATATAGTTATTCATAGTATACCTTTATAATTTCTCTTATTCCTCCAAGAGTGATAGTGACATGCTTCTTTTAAAGTCCTTAACATAGTAACTTGAGTCTCTTTCTTTTGTTTGGTTATCTAGCTAAGTCTTTTGAGTGGTTTTTTTTTTTGTCTTTCCTAGAGCCGATTTTTTTTTTCAATTTTTTATTTTATTGATTTTTTTCTATTGTTTTCCTATACTCTGTTTCATAAAATTCCCCTCTAATCTTTATTAATTTACTTCCCTCTGCTTGAGTTTTTTGTGTGTTTTGTTTTTTAGTTTTTTTTAAAAGATTCATGGGCAGATTTTTTTTTTTATTGAAGTATAGTTGATTTATAGTGTTTCAGGTATACAGTAAAGTGATTCAGTCATTCTTACATGTATTATTTTCCAGATTATTTTCCATTGTAGATTTCCATCCTATACAAGACATTAGTTTCCTGTGCTATACAGTAGGTCTTTGTTGTTTATTTTATATATAATAGTATGCATATGTTGGTCCCAAATTCCTATATTCTGTGTCCTCCTTTTTTCCTTTTGGTAACCATAAGTTTGTTTTCTATGTATGTGAGTCTTTTTCTATTTCGTTTGTGAGTTAATTTGTATCATTTTTTTTTTTTAGATTCCCCATATAAGCAATATGATGTGTCTTCCTGGTTTGTTTCACTTAGTATGATAATCTCTAGATCTATGCAGTATCTGTGTTGTTGCAAATGACATTATTTCATCCTTTCTATGGCTGAGTAATATTCCATTGTATATATGTATCACATCTTCTTTATCCATCTGTCATCAGACATTTTGTTTGCTTTCCTGTCTTGGCTTTTGTAAATAGTGGTGCTGTGAACATTGAGATGCATGTATCTTTTTGTATTAGGGTTTTCATCTTTTCCAGATATATGCCAAAAAGTGAGATTGCTGGGTTATATGGTAATTCTGTGTTTAGTTTTTTAAGGAGCCCAGGCCTCCATACTGTTTCCCATAGTAGCCATTGTTTTCTTCCAGTGGTAAAGAATCTGCCTGCCAACTCAAGAGATATAGGTTCGATCTCTGTGTTGGGAAGATCCTCTGGAGGAAGAAATGGCAACCCACTCCAGTATTCTTGTCTGAAGAATCCCATGGACAGAGGAGCTTGGTGGGCTACAGTCCATAGTGTTGCAAAGAGTCAGACACTACTGAGCACAACTGAGCACACACACACATACCAATTCACATTCCTACCAATAGCATAGTAGAATTCCCTTTTATTAAAACCTTCTCCAACATTTGTTATTTGTAGACTTTGCTGATGGCCATTCTGACTAATGTGAAGTGATACTTTATTGTAATTTTGATGTTCAGTTTTCTGATAATTAGCAATGATGAGCATTTTGTCATGTGATTATTGGCCATCTGGATGTCTTCTTTGGAGAAATGCCTGTCCAAGTTTATTGTCCATTTCTGATTGGATTGTTTTGGGGTTTTTGTTTTGTTTTGTTCGGTAGTTTGCTATATGAGCTGTTTATATAATTTGGAAATTAATCCCTTGTCAGTCATGTTATTTGCAAATATTTTCTCCTATTCCATAGGTTTTACAATTTCCTTTGCTCTACAAAATCTTTTAAGTTTGGTTAGGTTCCATCATTTATTTTTGCTTTTGTTTCCATTACTCTTGGTGTGTGAGCTCAGTTGCTCAGTCCTGTCCAGCTCTTTGTGACCCCATGGACTGTAACCCACCAGGCTCCTCTATTTATGAAATTTTCCAGGCAAGAATACTGCATTGGGTTGCTACTTCCTACTCCAGAAGATCTTCCCAATACAGAAATTGAACGCATATCTGTTGGATCTCCTACATTGGCAGGTGGATTCTTTACCACTGTGTCACCTGGGAAGCCCCTATTACTCTAGGAGATTCGGGTCTGAAAAAATTTTTACTGTGGTTTATGTCAAAGAGTGTTCTGCTTGTGTTTTTCTCTAGGAGTTTTATAGTATCCAGCCTTATATTTATGTTTTCAGTTCATCTTGCATTTACTTTTGTATATGGTATTAGAAAATGTTCTGATTTCTTTTACATGTAGATATCCAGTTTCCCAGAATCACTTATGGAAGAGACTATCTTTTCTCCATTGTATATTCTTGCCTCTTTTGCCATAGATTAATTGAACATAGACATGTGGGTTTATTTCTGGGCTTTCTGTCCTGTTCCATTATCAGTGTGTCTTTGTGCTAGTACCATGCTGTCTTGATTACTGTAGCTTTGTAGTATAGTTTGATACTGTAAAAGGCTAGCATGGAACTGAGGTGAGGGGATAAAATTAAGGAAAGATAAACTGCTGTGAAGCTCACGGCTCTTATTGAACATCTACCATTCTTCTTGCATAATACTCCTTGATTTGTTGCAAACAGTTGGTGAGAATGTAAATTGGTGTGTGTGTGTGTATGTGTGTGTGTGTGTGTGTATACACATGTGTGTATGTTGCTCAGTTGCTCAGTCGTGTCCAACTCTTCCGAGATATTTCTAAAGAAAGTAAGCTGAAAATGTTACTTTTGAGATTCCTATTTATGGATCAGTTTAAAAGTTTGTGCAATATTTGAGAGTTTAGGTTTTCTGTAAGAGAAAAATGGTCTATGTATTTGCATGCAACTACAGGTTTCTAAAGGAGATCAGTCCTGGGTGTTCTTTGGAAGGACTGGTGGCTAAAGCTGAAACTCTAGTACTTTGGCCACCTCATGTGAAGAGTTGACTCATTGGAAAAGACCCCGATGCTGGGAGAGATTGGGGGCAGGAGGAAAAGGGGACGACAGAGGATGAGATGGCTGGATGGCATCACCAACTCGATGGTTGATGGATGTTTGAGTGAACTCTAAGTTGGTGATGGACAGGGAGGCCTGGCATACTGCAATTCATGGGGTCGCGGAGAGTCGGACACAACTGGACTGAACTGAACAAGTTTCTTAAAGAAATAGCAAATATTTGTCTTTAAGTGGAGCAGGAAGTAAGTGACCTGAATGATTTTGAGGGGAAAGAGGAAGTTAAAAAAAAAAAAAAAGAATGGTAACATTGACAGTACAAAAAAGTAACAGTCAGTCCTGTTGATATATGTGACAAAGACCTGAGTAGCCAAAGAGGATTATAAATCACTGTACACAGATCAGTGCCACTGAAGAATTTATTGACTGTAGATATGTGAAAGTATCTGAAATAGAAACCTGAATATGTTTCCGAGTTGGAAGGCTTTTATAAGTTTCTAAAAGAGGAAAGCACTAAAAAATAGAGTGCTACCTATGCCTTGTTTATTTATCTTTAAATAGAAAGTAGAAAAGAAGGGATAGATTTGATTCACCCAGTGGTATTCAGAGATAAGGTAAAGTGGACTATTATAGAGGACGAGGGGGTACCATCAGTGGTATATGCTGCTCCCAACATGAGGAACTAAGTGACTGACACCAGACTATCCTTCACTGCCTTTTAATTCAGGATGTTTTAATTATAGAAGGTACTGCTAATGGTTAAAGAAATACAACTGTTTGAGGGAATATTTAAGTGCAATGCCATTTACCAAAAAGCATATCAGTTCAGTTCAGTCGCTCAGTCGTGTCCGACTCTTTCTGCGACTCCATGAATTGCAGCACGCCAGGCCTCCCTGTCCATCACCAACTCCCAGAGTTCACTCAAACTCACGTACATCAACCATTGAGTCAGTGATGCCATCCAGCCATCTCATCCTCTGTCGTCCCCTTCTCCTTCTGCCCCCAATCCCTCCCAGCATCAAAGTCTTTTCCAATGAGTCAGCTCTTCACATGAGGTGGCCAAAGTACTTGAATTTCAGCTTTAGCATCAGTCTTTCCAAAGAAGACCAAGGACTGATCTTTAGAATGGACTGGTTGGATCTCCTTGCAGTCCAGGGACTCTCAAGAGTCTTCTCCAGCACCACAATTCAAAAGCATCAATTCTTCAGTGCTCAGCTTTCTTCACAGTCCAACTCTCACATCCATACATGACCACTGGAAAAACCATAGCCTTGACTAGACGGACCTTAGTCAGCAAAGTAATGTCTCTGCTTTTGAATATGCTATCTAGGTTGGTCATAACTTTTCTTCCAAGGAGTAACCATCTTTTAATTTCATGGCTGCAGTCACCATCTGCAATGATTTTGGAGACCAAGAAAACAAAGTCTGACACTGTTTCCACTGTTTCCCCATCTATTTCCCATGAAGTGATGGGACCAGATGCCATGATCTTAGTTTTCTGAATGTTGAGCTTTAAGCCAACTGTTTCACTCTCCTCTTTCACATTCATCAAGAGGCTTTTTAGTTCCTCTTCACTTTCTGCCATAAGGGTGGTGGTATCTGCATATCTGAGGTTATTGATATTTCTCCCAGCAATCTTGATTCCAGCTTGTGCTTCTTCCAGCCCAGCATTTCATCTATGCACATGATGTACTGTGCATAGAAGTTAAATAAACAGGGTGACAATATACAGTCTTGACATAGTCGTTTTCCTGTTTGGAAACAGTCTGCGGTTCCATGTCTGGTTCTAAATGTTGCTTCCTGACCTGCATATAGGTTTCTCAAGAGGCAGGTCAGGTGGTCTGATATTCCCATCTCTTTCAGAAGTTTACACAGTTTATTGTGCACACAGTCAAAGGTTTTGGCATAGTCAATAAAGCAGAAACAGATGTTTTTCTGGAACTCTCTGGCTTTTTCAATGATCCAGCGGATGTTGGCAATTTGATCTCTGGTTCCTCTGCCTTTTCTAAAACCAGCTTGAACATCTGGAAGTTCATGGTTC
>SJYA01002786.1:1804391-1927392 GCA_006410615.1 Neotragus moschatus
TTGGCAATTTGATCTCTGGTTCCTCTGCCTTTTCTAAAACCAGCTTGAACATCAGGAAGTTCACAGTTCACGTATTGCTGAAGCCTGTCTTGGAGAATTTTGAGTGTTACTTTACTAGCATGTGAGATGAGTGCAATTGTGTGGTAGTTTGAGCATTCTTTGGCATTGCCTTTCTTTGGGATTGGAATGAAAACTGACCTTTTCCAGTCCTGTGGCCACTGCTGAGTTTTCTCATGTTCCCTAATACCTTGAAGCTAAAACATGGCTGCTGAGAAACAGAGATACTTTTTTTTTTTAAGACCAGATGACTTTTCCCTTTCCTTCTGCCCACAACTCTCTCTGAAATGCTATTTGCTCTCTTTAGCAGGTTTATTTTAAACATGTTGTGTGTTTCTTTTTTTTCTTTTTTTATGCCACTTTATTATTATTTTTTAATTGAAGGTTAATTGCTGTACAGAATTTGTGGTTTTCTGTTATACATCAACAAGCATCTGTCATAGGTACACCCATGTCTCCTCCCTCCTGAAACTCCCTCCCCAACCCACCCTTCTAGATTGTCACAGAGCCCTTGTTTGAGTTCCCTGAGTCATACAGCAAATTCCCATTGGCTATTGATTTTACATATTGTATTGTAAATTTCCATGTTACTGAGAGAGTCAATTCCTAAGCAGGTTGATTAGAAGTCCAGGGTCCCCAAGGAGGAAAGAATGGTCTGGAATTCTCAAGGAGGAGGAAAGGACAAACATCTTTTTTTTTTTTCCCCCCTCTAGTTCCTTAGTCTTAGTCACATAAAATGTTGTTTTCTTTAAGCCAGGAACTGATGATTACACAACAAACAATTCAGTTTAAACTCTGTACTAAGGAAACAGTGTCAGACTTTTATTTTTCTGGGCTCCAAAATCACTGCAGATGGTGACTGCAGCCATGAAATCAAAAGACGCTTACTCCTTGGAAGAAAAGTTATGACCAACCTAGATAGCATATTCAAAAGCAGAGACATTACTTTGCCGACTAAGGTCCGTCTAGTCAANTTCATGTGAATGTATGGCAAAAACCACCACAATATTGTAATTAGCCTCCAATTAAAATAAATTTTTAAAAAAAGCCAATATACACACTATTTAAAAACTTTTGTTGAAACATTTACTGTGTTTCCTGCTTGCAGTTTATTGTGTATTTTATTACTTGTAATTCACATATACGTTTAACTTTTATTCTGTTTTTTTCCCCTCTTTACATTAGTTGTAAGTGGTTTTTTGTTTGTTTGTTTGTTTTTTCATTTTGCTTCCTGGTCTTTATAACTACCATTGATGCTAACTACTTATTTTCCAGAAGTGGACACACCGCATCTTACTTTACATTTTCTCTATTTGCCATTCAATTTGTATTCATTTTGCTATAATGTGAGTGAATAAAAAAACAGCTTTGTATATGTACTTTTTCTTATATTAGGGGTTATTTCGTCCACCAGTTGGTAAAAAGAAAGTGTTAACGCTGTGTCAAATACTATGAAACATTTTCTAATGTTGGTGAATTTTGCCAAATTTCCTTCCATAGGAGTTTCTCTGTCATTTTGTTAAGTATTGTGTAGCCAAGTATTAATAGCTCTCTCTCCGCTGCCACTAACATTATGTCCACAGGATTTTCTGCAGACCCCAGATGTGCAAATTCACCCTAAGCCTTTGAGAAATTGGCTATGTGCCATTAAGAGAATGAGAGCAAGCATGAAATTGGTTATAAACAGGTGCATTGCACAATTGATTATCCAAGCCTCTGTCTCTTCTATAATTAATCATAGGCTCTTTACAAGAGTCATGTTGCAGAGAAACCCACCATTTACAGAGCCAGGAAGGCACCTGGTATCAGGACAGAAGGTAAAGATGAGCAGAGCCAGAGGAAACAGATTGTCATTTCAGAGCAAGTCTGTTCCTGTGGGCCTGGGGACTTCACATCATGGAAGTGCCCTGAACTGCTTCCTGTCTGAGAATTTAAATCATCAGACTACACACCTAGTCTTTTAGGGGGCTCTGTAATTGCTGAGAGAACCAGTTTCCTGGGCCAGGTCCATTAGACATTGTAAGTAAATTTTGGGAAACGGTCATACAGCCCTCACCAAGTGTTTTCTATAGGGTACTTTCTTAAAAGTAGAGTTTGGTTATTGGCCCAAGGATTCCACCTAGCCATAGCCATGCATGTTATATGGGAGCCCACAGACGACTTTCAGGCTAAGAAAGAAGGTGATTTTCTTCTTACAATGCGGAACTGAGTCTAAGACCCAGTTCTAGGTGGTCCACCAGAAACAAATGGTGATGTTGAATTGAACAGCTGGCATCTTTTGCAACATGAACTCTCAGGGAGACAAGCTTAAAGCAAATCACCAGCTGGCATAGCATTCTAATTTCTGACAGATGTATTAATCACAAGTTTTTATTTCCATAGGCTTGCACCCTCACCTCACTCCTGCATCCATAATTTATGTGCTTAATTCATAGTTCACATTGGTGAAATATACAGGGTGAATTTAGAATTTAGAATTGGAATTTCTCAATCTTTAAAGTCATTACATTCTCATGTGTTTTTCATATTCAGTCCAGAAAAAGTCTGTATTTCTACCATTAATATGTCACTCTTTCCTTTTCCTCAGAGTTTGAAAGATCTGTGCCCCATATTTTTCTTAGCATTACAGCATTTTTGAGAAGATTCTTGTAATTCATCCATTAATTCCCATTGTTTATGAATTGTCTTGTCCATCATTCCTCATGTTTTCAGAATCCACATTAAATCTACACCTTTGTATATATTTGAATTTCTCCTTCAACAGTCCTTTTCTATAGCTTTTTTCTTTTTCACTTTGAACTTTTTCATATCTGTGTTTCATATCTGCCAATATAGAATTCTTTTCAAACTCTAATATTATAGTAGTGATCACTATAGTACTATTTTAAAGACACCTCAACTTATATTTTATTCATTTATTGCTCTTTTTTATCATATACTTTCTTTGTTCCCTGCATGTTGCTGAGCACTGAGAAGCTAGTGGTGAACAAAAAGTGATTGTCTCCCTGTTTTCATGAAATTCATTGTCTTGTGTAGGTGCCAGATAAGTAGATAAGACTAAGATTTTTTAAAAATTGCAACTACCACAAATATTCTGAAGAATAGGTAAAGGATGCTGGGAGGATGTTTGGAATGAAGATATAATCTGGTTTAAAAAGTCAGGGAAGTGAGTTTGAGAAAGTGACACTGAGCTGAGACAGAAAGGATAAATAAGGGTTACTTTTGTGAGTGAGGGAGGGGTGGGAGATAAGAATGTTCCAGACAGAGGGAAGAGTATATGCAAATCTTATCATGGGAGCAGAGAGTGTCCATGACTCTGAACAAATGCCACTGTGACTGAAATACTTGAGGAGGGGAAGTGTGATAAGAGGTAAAGTTGGTGAAGAAAGCAGTGGCCGTATTAATATTTGTCTTTATCCTAGGAGCAGTTACATTAATTTCAGTTATCACTGTATTAGACCAGCAAATGTTGATCATTTATAACCATTAGAATCATTATCTCTGTTATCCATTGTTCAATATCCAACAAGTCTGAATTCAAATACCTGTATGGCCTAGTGGAGTTACTGGTGTTATTCTTGCTGTTGGCGTGTGATCTTTCTTGCCCTTGATTTTGAAAGTATTATTTTAAAGTACCCAGTAATGCTTTCTGATTCTATATTTTCTCTACCTAATCATCTGTCCTAGTGGTGCCTGGCACAGAACTTCATGCTTAGCCAGTGATCAGTAGATGCTTGCAGGGTGATGAGGGAGAAAGAATGAGCTTGAGGTTGCCAGAGGCCTTCTAGAATGCAAAATGCAAAGGCCTCTCAAGGAGTCATTGAGAGTGCCATGTGCTAGTATCTCACAAATTTCTTTCTTTCTTTAAAAAAAAAAAACTAACAAAACACTTTTATTTAGGAAAGCTGAAATGATTGTATGCTAATTTTAGCAGTGAGGTAGTTTAAGAAAAGACCTTTATTTTTTTTGACTGCACCTCAAGGCTTGTGGAATTCTAGTTCCCTGACCAGGGATCAAACTCAGGCCTCAGCAGTGAAAGTGCAGAGTCCTAATGACTGGCCCACCAAGAATTCCCAAGAAAATTCAATTTTTTTATGTCCTCCAAGAGTTGGAGTCCACTGGGTATGCTTTGTTCTTTCTTCAGTCCTGGAGGAAAACAACAACTGATTTTTCAAATAGTAATTTGTTCCTCCCTTTTGCCATGTTTAAAATTCTTATGATTCCTCAGACAGTTCCTTCTGGAAAAAGCTTTCCTCTTCTACCCTGGCCAGCCCCAGTGGGTTCACCTTTACATGCTCTGGGACTCTGACAGGAGGTAAGATGCATGAATGTTTCTTCACTGGGAACAAATTTGTGATGTAAGAAAAGAGAAAGAGAGTGAATCTATGAACACTGTTTCAAATTGAAGCATATTTCCCTCTAAATTATTCCTTCTTCAGTTGATTTCGGCTTTCTAAAATGATTCCCCTCTTTTCAAACCCACTAGGTTGCCATTATCTGGGTTGGGTGTTGACCGATGTAATCAGAGTTGACAGTACACCAACCTGATTTGAACATACCTCCTGTCATAGGAATGTGAAACTGTGAAACATCAAACAGCATTGTGATAGATCATTCATTCCTGTGTTGGAGATAATTGTTTCCTCAGAGTAGTAGAAGGCTTTATAATAACTTGGCTAAAACCCAAGAAGCTCGTTAGGTTCATTTTAGATCTGCAGAGCTTCACAGAACGGTTTCAGTGTACAGGATACTGTCATATGTGACAAGCCGACAGGTAGTATTCCAGTCCTCACAAATCCCATGCACAAATGTAATTATCATTCAAAACAGATCTGGTATTTACTATAGTAATCAAACACATGGGAAGCTTTGGGAATGAATGTGAAAGAACTCTGTGGAGAAGGTTAACAGTTAGTGTCTTATGTTTTGACCTAATTTGTTTAAGCAACTATATCTGTTGAGGGCCAAGTCTTGTGCTGGGTGCTGGAAATAGGAAGAGAGGAAATTTCTTGCCTTTGAGAAGCTCACAGGCTAGTGATGAAGACATAAATAGATCACTGTCATGAAATGTGGCAACTGCAGCATTAGAGGTATGTGTGTAATTGTGAAGAAGCAGGAGGAGGAGGACTGGAGCCTAGAGTAGAGCTTAGGTCATTTCTCAATATAGTTATTAGGGACTGGATCCTGAACAATGAATGGATAAGGGACAGGGCAGGTCTCGGTAAGGACGCCGAGAGCAGTGGGAAGTGAGTGTGTAGAGACACAAAGGAGTAGAAAGTGTCCTGTTTGAGGAATGACTAGTCATCTGCATTCCAGAACTACCCTCTTCCAGCAGGAGGAAATGCTAAACAAGTTGTTTGTAGGAAAGTTGTAAGCAGACCTAAGAAATTTGGGTATTATAGGGCACTATGTGTCACTGAAAATTTCAGCCAGTGTCATGATCAAATACACTTCAGAAGAAGCACAGAAGATAGGGATCTGGACGCAAGAGACCAAAATGCAAGGCACATGCTGTGACCAAGCAAGAAGAGGTGAGGGCAGGGCTAAAGTTAGAGGGGCTCTGTTGCCACCCACCTGTCTCAATATCCCATGCAGGCAGAAGAGAGAAAGGTGTTCTGCTGTTTTTCTCTTTCTGAGCTGGCTGCCGTAATATATACATTTAGAATGTAATGTGTTGGATTGCTCAGAGATTTGATCAGTGTTGTTAAACTGAACTGAGTTAATTTTTTAAAGGAACCAGAATCAAACACAACTAATCATGGACATCAAGATTTTCATTTCTCATCTGCAAAATGGGGAGAATTGTAGGACCTTCCATGTAGGGCTGACCTGATAATTAATTGAGATAATGTCTTCCAAGCATCTGACTCTGTGCTGACTCACAGTAAACACATAGTAAGTGTTATTTATCATTACTAATGGAAAGTTAATAAGCATCTAGTCTGAGCCATTGAATACGAAGCCAGACAATAGAGATAAAGTCATGAAGAGAATGGGGCTTCCCAGGTGGCTCAATAGTAAGGAATCCATCTGCCAAGCAGGATACCCAGTTTTGATTGCTGGGTTGGGAAGATTCCCCTGCAAAAGGAAATGGCAACCCATTCTGGTTTTCCTGCCTGGGAAAATCCCATGGACAGAGGAGTCCATGGGATTCTGACAAAATCCATTTATCCATGGGATTTTGTTCTTGGTGGGCTATAGTCCAACAACTTAGCAACTAAACAACAGCAGCATGAAGAGAACAGAGACCTACTCTTCTTAGTCTCATAGTCTACCTGGAGAAACAGTGCACAAAGAAATTATTACAAGAATGGGAAATAAAGGGTATGGGGAAGGTGTTAGAAGTTACACAAAACAATGTTCACCCTCTGACTAGAAGGACAAGGTGTAAGAGTTTTGGGAGAAAAGGCCATTTGCACCTGAGCACAAAGACTACATGAAAAAGGCATCCCAAGCAGTTGAACAGAGCCTTTGTACACAAAGCAGATTATTTGAACCAGCAGCATCAGAATCAGCAGCATTTGGAATGTGTTATTAATATAAATGCAGGTTCTTGAAGCCCACCCACACCACACCTAGAATCTGCATTTTAGCAAAAGCTCGGGTGACTTGTGTCTATGTCAAAGCTTGAGAAGGAGTACAGAGATGTAGTCATGAAAATTAACCTGATCACTGTAGAATGCATTATTTGCTAAATCTAAATGACTTAAGTTTTAAATTAAAATATAATGGGTGAAAAATTCGTATTTTCCCCTTCATAATTAATTTTTGAACTAGATTACATTTCAAAAGGAAACTATATGCCTAACTAACCAATGGATCAGAGAAGTTCCCAGGGAAATTAGAAAATCCTTAGATCAATCAAAATAAAAAATAACTTATTAAACTTCTGGGAGACTACTAAAGGAGTTCCTAAACTATAACATAGGCATTTATTATAGCTGAAAATGCCTATATTATAAGAGAAGAAAGGTCACAAGTCAGTAACATAACTTTCCATTTTAAGACACTGGGGAAAAAAGAGCTAACTAAACCTAGACCTAGCAAAAAGAAGGAAATTATGAAGAATAGAATCAAAATTAATTTTAGAACAGAAAAACAATACAAAAATTGTTGAAACAAATATTTGATTCTTTGAAAAGATATATAAAATTGACGTGTCTTTTGCTGGAATGATCAGAATGATCAGAAAAAGAGAAAAGACTCAAATTTCTAAAATAAGGGATGGTCACAGAGAGTCAGATGACTAAGCCATTAAGCACAGCACAGGAATGATCAGTAAAGTTCATGGAACACAGTAGGTATATAATATGTAAAATGTTAAATAAGTGAATGAAAAATGAGGTACCATAAAAATTAAGGTAATTAATGCTGTCATAATATTAGAGTTTTAAAATGATTCTGTGTTATCAGATGGATGTGAAAATTTGAAGTAAATGAAAGAAAAATTCTGTGGGACAGGATTATTGGAGAAAAACCTCAGATAAATATATTCTGGGATGTAGATCCTTTTTAATGTGCAGAATATTTAACATTGTTAAGATGACAGCACTCCCCAAACTGATTTTCAGATTCAACAGAATTTTTATTAAAATCCCAACTGGATTTATTTTTTACATAAATTGAGAAACTCAACTCAAAATGAAGAAGACTCAGAATACCCAAACAATCTTGAAAAAGAACAAAACTGTTGAAGTAACACTTGCCAATTTCAAAACTTACTACAAAGCTGCAGTAGTGTGGTACTGGCTTAAGGATAGACATAGAACAATAAAATAGAATTAAGAGTCCAGAAAGAAACCTTATATGTATGGTCAATTGATTTTTGTTGTGAGCGCTAAGATAATTCAACAGGGGAAAAAATAGTCTTTGTAAGAAAGGGTCCTGGGACAACTGTGTATTCACATACAAAAAAATGACATTGGACCCCTTCCAAAATGAATTCAAAGTGGATTCTTGACCAAAATATAAGAATAAAAAGTGTTATAAGAAAATTTAGGAGTTAACCTTCACCACCTTGGATCAGGTGGTTTATTTGACATGACATTAAAAGTACAAACTGACAGGGGAAAAAAAAGATAAACTGGACTTCATTAAAATTAATTTTTGCACATCAAAGGGCACTTATTTAAAAAGCGAAAAGACAATCTAGAAAAGGACATAATATACTTATAAATTTTACACATATAAAAAATGATCAGAGGGGATTCCATGGTGGATCAGAGGGGATTCCATGGTGGCTCAGTGGTAAAGAATCTGCCTGCGAGTGGAGGAAACAAGGGTTCAATTCCTGGTCCAAAAGGATGTCTCATGCCATGGAGCAACTAAGCCTGCACACCACAACTATTGAACCTATGTTCTAGAGCCCAGGAATCACAACTACTGAGTCCACACACAGCAACTGCTGAAGCCCTCATGCCCTAAGCCGTGCTCTGTAACAAGAGAAGCCACTGCAATGAAGAGCCCTCACACCACAACAAAGAGTAGCCCCCACTTGCTACAACAGGAGAAAAGCTGGCACAGCAATGAAGATCCAGCACAGCCAAAATTAAACAAAATAATTTTTACATGATCAGAGTAGATAATGATTTTTTTAGTGCTCATAGGTAAATATTTTTAAAATAATTTTTAAGTGATAATAGATAATAGTAAGTGTTGATAAGAATGGGGAGAAACTGGAGCCCTCATACTTTTCTGATAAGGATATACAGTGGTATAGCCACTTCGAAAAACTTCTTTGAGTTTGTTTTTTTAAAAAACAGCCTGTTCCTCAAAATATTAGAAATAGAGTGACCGTGTAACCCAGCAATTCCATTCCTGGGTATATACCCAAGATAATTAAA
This sequence comes from Neotragus moschatus, assembly GCA_006410615.1. NCBI lineage: Eukaryota > Metazoa > Chordata > Mammalia > Artiodactyla > Bovidae > Neotragus > Neotragus moschatus. Next base: position 1,813,292 of record SJYA01002786.1, read on the forward strand.
ACATATATGTGAACAGATACTTGCACATGAATAATTATAGGATAATTATTCATTATAGCCAAAACTCAGTAACAGTTCAAAAGCTGTTCAGTTGATAAATAGGTAAACAAAATGTCATCTATCCTAGAATGAAATATTATTCAACAGTACAAAGGAAGGGTGTGCTGACAGATGATCACTGAAGTATCTTGATCAGTACCACTGACACTACATCATGAATAAACCTTAAAAGTATTCTAAAGAACCTTTTACAGAAGTTATAAAAGAGCTAGTCACAAAGACTACTTACTGTATGACTCCATTTATATGAAATGTCCAGAATAGATATATCTATGAGGTGGGGATAGATTAATAGTTACCAAGGGCTAGGAGAGACTGGGGAAAATGAATGACATCTAATGGGTTTGGGATTTCTTTGTGGGTAACAGAAACATTCTAATGCTGATTGCTCCGATGATTGCATAGCTGTAATATGCTAAACACCATTGAATTACTGTATATGGCATTTGAACAAATTGTATGATACGTATTATAGCTACATGAAACTGATTTTTAGAAATACATCTATATGAAATAAGTTCTTGTTTTGATGTCTGTGAACCTCTAGTCTAGAGCTATCTGTTCAGTCTAGGCTAGTGGCTACCATATTAGTGCAGATAGAAAACATTTTCCTTCTAGGAAGGTGTTACAGAAGTACTGGTCTGGAGCACACACTGTAGAATATTCACCAGATCCATGAAAAATGGAGGATAGGAAACTTTGAGGATACTTGAGTCTTTTTCTGTAAAGAGGTGCATGGCTTTCAAAGAAGTTAAGTACCAAAGTCAGGAGATGGAGTTTCAATCTCTGTGTTGGAAAGATCCCCTGGAGAAGAAAATGGCAGCCCACTGCAGTATTCTTGCCTGGAGAATACCATGGACAGAGAAGCCTGGCGGGATGTCATGGAAGCCATGGAGTTGCAAGTAGTTGGACACGACTGAGCACACATATACACAAGTACCATTGTGAACATAACATTTTCTTATATCCCTGAACTGAACTAGTAAAATATCAAAGTAATTTCCTACTAGTCTTGTACTGTAGTGAAATTTTGTTTTATTTGAGGGCCTGTGTTTACTAGCTATTGAAGAATCTAGAGCATAATTTTGTTAAATATGCATTGCTTTTACCTGAAGAAACAAAGATTCCATTAAAATCTCCTTAAAGTATTATTTCTGTCTTCATTAAATCAGAACATATCACTCAAAGCAGTAAAAATTATGCCAGAGGCAGTACTTAGTGTGAGTCAGATGGACATCAATCCACGAAAGAAAGTGAAGGCAAAGGTCATACTGAATTTGATCTGACATGGTCACCATAGTGATGAGTGATGATGATAACAGGCACAGTGGTGGAAGGCCCCAGCGTGGACAACTGGAGGGATCTCTGGCTGCACTCAGGAAGTCTAAGTGCCTGAGCAAAGCCCCTCTTTAGAGTCTCGTGCTCTGAATGAAGGTGAATCCCGGGGGTATCCCTGAGAAAGGTCATGGCAAATCACACATTATTCTGGAGATGCAAAGACGTGAAACTGGAACTCTTTGATTTCATCTGGCATCCAGTTCGACCACCAGCTTGGCTGAAAAAAAAATGGAAATCTGCCCTCACAGCTGTCCCTACCAGTGTTTCTAAAATATCAACACCTGGCATCCCACAGTTGCTCTCTCAACGAGGAATTATTGCTTTGACTAAAGGACTAAAGCATGACCACATCAAGCACATATGACAGTGGCTGACAAATGGCTTATGTTAAATTCTCTGGAGATAAATATGTAACCCCTCCTGAGTAGACAGCACAGATGGATCCTCATACAGGGTCCATCTCTGGTACAGGACAGCAGTGGTGGCTGTCTGAAAAGATTTCTGCTTAGGTCACATACCTCTAGCTTTTACCTCTCAATGACAGGGAGGCACTATTTCTGATGGCAACCTTCCTTCCCTCTAAATCATACCAGCAGGAAGACCCAGACTATCAGATCAGATTTGCAGTCACCAGGTTTGCCAGTGGCATCAGGTATCAGGCACATACACAGTGGTATCAATGATTCCTAACAATGCCATTTAAAAGGATAAAAATGTTTTTTTCCTTTTGGCATAATACTCAGATAATATTTCAAAGTTCTCAAGAAACCACTGTCTGCCTTCTTTTCATTTCAGATTCTTCTTTAATCTGTTAACATTGGCAGAGTAGTTGAAAAGATGAACTATGAGACACTTAGATGTGAACCTGAATTTGCCACTCTAGCTATGTGACCCTGGACACAGACTCTGTTATTCTGAGTCTGTTTTTTAATCAGGAAAAATGGAATAGTAATAGGTGCTATTTTAAACGGCGGTAGAATCAAACGTGATTTAAGTACAATTCACAACAGTGCCTGGCTCAGTGTCAGAGCTCTGGAGTTGACAAGCTGAAGTTGTATTAATCAGTTTCCGTATATTACCTTATTTAATCTTAATCTAAACCTTAATGCCAATGGCTAAACTCAGAATTATTGGGCAAAGAATGTCTTCTGATGTTATTTTTGAAAGAAAAACCATATTAATATAGAGATATGTACATGGGATTCTCCAGGCAAGAATACTTGAGTGGGTTGCCATGCCCTCCTTCAGGGATCTTCCTGATCCTGGGATTGAACCCACATCTCTTACATCTCCATTGGCAGGTGGGTTCTTTACCACTAGTGCCACCTGGGAAGCCCTGTGTGTCTTAGTAATGTTTATATTTGTTTATCTGTTTTGATGATACTTGGAAGAAGTAACCTTTTTCCATCAATTATGTTCTCTCATCCTGTCTGGTGTCAGCTACAAATTGGCACTTACCAAGAGCATTACCAGTGACTGAACAGCAAAGGCATTTGCCATCTACTTTTATGGAGAACCCTGGTGCTATAGCTGTTGACCTTCAACAACCCCTGAGGGAGTTCAGGGTGGAGTGAGGCATTCTGTGCTCCAGGGAATCTGGTGGGACAGGTCTTTAGATAGTTGGATGTTTTTAGGAACAGATTTTATGATCTCAATCCTNCATTTGAACAAATTGTATGATACGTATTATAGCTACATGAAACTGATTTTTAGAAATACATCTATATGAAATAAGTTCTTGTTTTGATGTCTGTGAACCTCTAGTCTAGAGCTATCTGTTCAGTCTAGGCTAGTGGCTACCATATTAGTGCAGATAGAAAACATTTTCCTTCTAGGAAGGTGTTACAGAAGTACTGGTCTGGAGCACACACTGTAGAATATTCACCAGATCCATGAAAAATGGAGGATAGGAAACTTTGAGGATACTTGAGTCTTTTTCTGTAAAGAGGTGCATGGCTTTCAAAGAAGTTAAGTACCAAAGTCAGGAGATGGAGTTTCAATCTCTGTGTTGGAAAGATCCCCTGGAGAAGAAAATGGCAGCCCACTGCAGTATTCTTGCCTGGAGAATACCATGGACAGAGAAGCCTGGCGGGATGTCATGGAAGCCATGGAGTTGCAAGTAGTTGGACACGACTGAGCACACATATACACAAGTACCATTGTGAACATAACATTTTCTTATATCCCTGAACTGAACTAGTAAAATATCAAAGTAATTTCCTACTAGTCTTGTACTGTAGTGAAATTTTGTTTTATTTGAGGGCCTGTGTTTACTAGCTATTGAAGAATCTAGAGCATAATTTTGTTAAATATGCATTGCTTTTACCTGAAGAAACAAAGATTCCATTAAAATCTCCTTAAAGTATTATTTCTGTCTTCATTAAATCAGAACATATCACTCAAAGCAGTAAAAATTATGCCAGAGGCAGTACTTAGTGTGAGTCAGATGGACATCAATCCACGAAAGAAAGTGAAGGCAAAGGTCATACTGAATTTGATCTGACATGGTCACCATAGTGATGAGTGATGATGATAACAGGCACAGTGGTGGAAGGCCCCAGCGTGGACAACTGGAGGGATCTCTGGCTGCACTCAGGAAGTCTAAGTGCCTGAGCAAAGCCCCTCTTTAGAGTCTCGTGCTCTGAATGAAGGTGAATCCCGGGGGTATCCCTGAGAAAGGTCATGGCAAATCACACATTATTCTGGAGATGCAAAGACGTGAAACTGGAACTCTTTGATTTCATCTGGCATCCAGTTCGACCACCAGCTTGGCTGAAAAAAAAATGGAAATCTGCCCTCACAGCTGTCCCTACCAGTGTTTCTAAAATATCAACACCTGGCATCCCACAGTTGCTCTCTCAACGAGGAATTATTGCTTTGACTAAAGGACTAAAGCATGACCACATCAAGCACATATGACAGTGGCTGACAAATGGCTTATGTTAAATTCTCTGGAGATAAATATGTAACCCCTCCTGAGTAGACAGCACAGATGGATCCTCATACAGGGTCCATCTCTGGTACAGGACAGCAGTGGTGGCTGTCTGAAAAGATTTCTGCTTAGGTCACATACCTCTAGCTTTTACCTCTCAATGACAGGGAGGCACTATTTCTGATGGCAACCTTCCTTCCCTCTAAATCATACCAGCAGGAAGACCCAGACTATCAGATCAGATTTGCAGTCACCAGGTTTGCCAGTGGCATCAGGTATCAGGCACATACACAGTGGTATCAATGATTCCTAACAATGCCATTTAAAAGGATAAAAATGTTTTTTTCCTTTTGGCATAATACTCAGATAATATTTCAAAGTTCTCAAGAAACCACTGTCTGCCTTCTTTTCATTTCAGATTCTTCTTTAATCTGTTAACATTGGCAGAGTAGTTGAAAAGATGAACTATGAGACACTTAGATGTGAACCTGAATTTGCCACTCTAGCTATGTGACCCTGGACACAGACTCTGTTATTCTGAGTCTGTTTTTTAATCAGGAAAAATGGAATAGTAATAGGTGCTATTTTAAACGGCGGTAGAATCAAACGTGATTTAAGTACAATTCACAACAGTGCCTGGCTCAGTGTCAGAGCTCTGGAGTTGACAAGCTGAAGTTGTATTAATCAGTTTCCGTATATTACCTTATTTAATCTTAATCTAAACCTTAATGCCAATGGCTAAACTCAGAATTATTGGGCAAAGAATGTCTTCTGATGTTATTTTTGAAAGAAAAACCATATTAATATAGAGATATGTACATGGGATTCTCCAGGCAAGAATACTTGAGTGGGTTGCCATGCCCTCCTTCAGGGATCTTCCTGATCCTGGGATTGAACCCACATCTCTTACATCTCCATTGGCAGGTGGGTTCTTTACCACTAGTGCCACCTGGGAAGCCCTGTGTGTCTTAGTAATGTTTATATTTGTTTATCTGTTTTGATGATACTTGGAAGAAGTAACCTTTTTCCATCAATTATGTTCTCTCATCCTGTCTGGTGTCAGCTACAAATTGGCACTTACCAAGAGCATTACCAGTGACTGAACAGCAAAGGCATTTGCCATCTACTTTTATGGAGAACCCTGGTGCTATAGCTGTTGACCTTCAACAACCCCTGAGGGAGTTCAGGGTGGAGTGAGGCATTCTGTGCTCCAGGGAATCTGGTGGGACAGGTCTTTAGATAGTTGGATGTTTTTAGGAACAGATTTTATGATCTCAATCCTTGCATCTTCTCATATGGAGGGAAACATTAAATCCCTTCATGGTGACATCAGATCCTTATGACTAACAAAAAAACCTTTTGAATAATGATTGCTTAATGGTATTGAACTAATCCTTCACCAGAACCTTATATATTGACCTTCCCCTACTGCCGCTTTGGAGCAGTCTCTCAGAGCTATCTGAGGTGCTGCCTCCCAGGCTGCAGTCCTCAGTCAGTTCAGTTCAGTTGCTCAGCGTGTTGTGACCCCATGAATCACAGCACCCCAGGCCTCCCTGTCCATCACCAACTCCCAGAGTTCACTCAGACTCACGTCCATCAAGTCGGTGATGCCATCCAGCCATCTCATTCTCGGTTGTCCCCTTCTCCTCCTGCCCCCAATCCCTCTCAGCATCAGAGTCTTTTCCAATGAGTCAACTCTTCGCCTGAGGTGGCCAAAGTATTGAAGTTTCAGCTTTAGCATCAGTCCTTCCAATGAACACCTAGGACTGATCTCCTTTAGAGAGTCGGACATGACTGAGCGACTTCACTTTCACTTTTCACTTTCATGCATTGGAGAAGGAAATGGCAACCCACTCCAGTGTTCTTGCCTGGAGAATCCCAGGGATGGGGGAACCTTGTGGGCTGCTGTAACACAGAGTCGGACACGACTGAAGTGACTTAGCAGTGATATGGCTAAGTCTTGAAACCATGAAGTTCGAACAGTTGCCAGCAAAATAATCCAATAAGCTTTATGATTAATTTTGCTTCAACACAGACTTCCTTTGATGATCCAAATTAATCTAAAACGCATTTATTAATAGCTAAGATTTAAATTATACTTGTTGCTGACCTCCTTTGGGTTGGTACATAACTAGATTTCAGTTAAATGACAGAAGAGTTCTCTAATAATCCTGACTTTTGGAGATCTCCCATTGAGTGGTAAGCGTATGAAACATACTATAAGATGCATACTCTGAGACTTCAAGGAGTCATGTTGGAACTCAACTCCAGCTTACCCATCCATATGAGGAAAAAGTCTTTATAGAAAGAAGAGGTCTTAAGGTGCATCTATGCAATTCCTCAGTAATTTCTAAAGCTTACCTTTTTTCATTTACAACCTTAAAACCCTGGCTTAGAAGATACTCAAAGACCCTCTGCTCCTTAATATTATAGAAATGAAATAAGCTCACAGAGGGGAAGTAACTTACCAAGGACACATACTCTTTTCATGGCTGAGCTGGGTCTGCTGGTAATGTCTCCTAATTCTTGACTCAGTGCTCAGTTCAGTTAATGAAGGCTGCATAGAGAGTTTGGGGGACATTTCTAATGTGCTGTTTTTCTATATAAAATATGACCACATTGACTTTCATCAGCAGGTTTATTTGAGGTTTTTTTGTTTCTTTTTTTTTGACCTTGTGGTTTATCCATCCTATATATTACCAGTATGCATCTGCTAATCTGAACTCCCAATCCATCTGTCTCCCTCGACTTCCCCATGGCAACCACCAGTCCATTCTCTATGTCTCTGATTTTGTTTCTGTTTCATAGATAGGTTCATTAGTGTCATATTTTAGACTACACATATAAGTACTATCATATGGTGTTTGTCTTTCTGGCTTAGTTCACTTAGCATGATCTCTGGTGGATCCATTTGCTGCAAACAGCATTATTTTGTTCTTTCCTTATGGCTGAATTTTCCATGTGTCTGGAGAAGGAAGTGGCAAGCCACTCCACTATTCTTGCCTGGAGAACCCCATGGACAGAGGAACCTGGAGGTCTACAGTCCATAGAGTCGCAAGAGTCGGACATGACTTAGTGACTAAACCACCACTATTCCATGTATATATGTGTGTGTGTGTGTGTGTATGTGTATACACACACACACACACGCCACATATGTTCATTACCCATTCACCTGTTGATGGACCTTTAGGTTGTTTCCATGTTTGGCTATTGTGAGTAGTGTGTGAGCAGGTTTCTTTGAATCCTATCTGAACTCCCCTTTGTAGCCAACAGAGTGCTTTGCTAAAATGACTTGAAATAAGTGTAGTTCAATATTAACTTATCTATAGAATAACTGAGTATGTGATTTTGGTGTTCCAGTTAGGTTTTTTGTTACAGCAGCAGAAACTGGAAAGCTTAGACTCGAAATGAATTTGTGGAGGCAACAGTGAAGAACAACACTCAAAGGCACTCATCAGGGTTCTGGAGATCCAGGTAGTAGAACTGAGTTAACCCCTTCTCAAGTGGGTATGCAGTTTATGTTGATATTAATGGGCTTTTTGTTTGTTCTTTATTTTGAAAGGGTTTTGTCTTTGCATTGCTCTGCTCAAGATTTGAATTCCCAAGAGCATGACTCCAGGTGGTATAACTCAAGCCACTTGTCTGCCACTTGACATCAAAACAAGACTGAGAATCTTGATAGTAGGAAGTATTAGACACTTTAACCGAAGTTCAGGATGCCATTACCAATGGAGGATCTAAAGGGTCCTGGGCAACACAGTCAGCACCACCACCCTTGGCTTCCTTTTAGGGTGGTCATCCAGTTCTCTTGGTGAGGCCTCCCAAGGTTCAGGCATCGTTAGTTCAAACGTATCTTTTAGATTTCCCTGTAGCTCAAATGGTAAAGAATCTACCTGCAGTGCAGGAGACCCAGGTTTGATTCCTGGGTCCTAGAAAGATTGCCTGGAGAAGGAAATGGCAACCCACTCCAGTTTTCTTGCCTGGAGAGTCCCATGGACAAGGGAGCCTGGAAAGCTACAGTCCATGGGGTCACAACGAGTCAAACATGATTGAGTAACTAACACTACTATCTTTTAGAAGATAACACATGAGACTTCCCTAGTGGTCCAGTGCTTAAGAATCCACCTGCCAGTGCAGCGGACACAGATTCAACCCCCATCTGGGAAGATACCCCATATCACAAAGCAAACTAAGCCCATGCTCCACAACTGAGAAGCCGTCAAAATGAGAAGCCCATAAACAAACACATAAAATATTAAAAAAGAGAATATAACACCTGAGGAGAGGGACCACATTTTTGTGTGTCATTTATGTCCTTTGCCACCATCCATCTCCTTTCCAGAGCCACAAAAAGGACTTACTGGTCACTTACTATTTTATTGATTTTGAACTGAACCACTTCAACTAAACTCATCTTCCTGTTGCCATGAGTCAGCTAATGATCTCATGGATATGCGAGCAGGGAGAGCAACTTTGTGAATAATTGAAGTAAATATGGTAGAATCTGCAATGCCCTGTAAGCATGCAGTTAATGTGCTGGCACCGTCATGATTGGTGCCAGGAGGAATGGAAAGCACTTGTGCTACCCCCACTCCTACCTCATTCACTGCAGCATTAATCACAGTAGCCACGTATGAAAACAGCCTATGTGTCTGTCAGATAGCCTTGTGTATCCATTGGGTAGACAGATAAAGAAGATGTAGGGTGTGTGTATGTGTGAGAGAGAGCTTGTGTGTGTGATATCATTCAGACATGAGAAAGAAGGAATTCCTGTTGTTGGCAACCAGATAGGTGGAACTTGAGGGCGTTATGCTAAGTGAAGTAAGTCAGGCAGAGAGAGACAAGTATTGTATGATTTCACTTATATATGGAATCCAAAAAAGCCAAACTTAGAGAAACAGAGTAGAAGGTGAGTTACCAGGAGCTGTGGGGTAAGGGAAGTGGGAAATGTTGATTAAAAAGTACAAACTTCCTGTTAGAAGAGGAAAAGTTCTGGACATCTAAGGCACAACGTTATAATTATAGTCACCAGTGCTGAATTATATGTTTGACAGTTGCCAAGAGAGTAGATCTGAAATGTTGTCACCATAAGTAAAGGGTAATTGTATAGTGCAGTGGAGGAAAGTGTCAGTTAATGCTGTAGTGTAATCACATTGCACGTTTATTAAATCAGTACATCGTATGCCTTAAAATACACAATGTTGAATGTCAACGTTATATCTCATTCAAACTGAGGTGAATGGGAAGCATGTGTCCTAGAGCCATATTACCCAAGTTTGGGGAGGTTCTGCCACTAACCAGCATATACCTACCATTAGGCAGGTTACCTAAACGCTGTACCTTAAAAATGAGGTTAAATAATCATCAATTTTATATTGTCATGAGGAATAAACAGTATAATATATGAAGAGTGGTTGATGGTAACAACTCAATTGTTACCATCACCGTTATCGGGAAATCTCTCCGATAATACTGACATTTTGTTGAAGATGGGTGGCTTTTTCCAGCTTTTGTGGCCCTTGTTAGAATGGTGACAGAAGATTGATTGTAATATAAAGACAGTGTTTAGAAATTTAGTAATGTATTCAGTATTGTTGAGTAATGCATTCAGAATTTGTGCTAAAATTTTTCTTTTTTCTTTGTGTCTCTTAAACACTTCCTCAGAAGTTGCCTTTGCAATTTTCGCTTTCTTTATAAATACAAAACTTCTGAGCAGACTCAGCTGAACTCAAGAGTCCACATTTATTTCTAAGCACTTGAATCTGTGTTTATAATGGCTACACATTTAATCAGGGAATTGTCTTGCGGTTATTCACTGCCCATTCATCAGTGTGCCTCCTTAAAAGGTGACAAATTGTGGTCTCTTTCAAGTTTCAAAGAGGCCAGTTTAATCTGGGCCTTCTGTGGCTTTTTAGGGAAATTGAATGCCCAGAGTTGTTCTTTGGCTTTCCCCAGTTGCCCAGAGGTCGTGGGAAAGAAGATGTGAGAGCTTCAGTGTGATCCATCATCGCCTGACAAAATCATGTGCTCCCAGGGCACAGCATTCTGACTGATGGCACTCACTTTCTCTGTCTCTCTGTGAGCCAACTCAACGGGCAAGTAAAGACAGCGGTGACTCTGAGCAGGAAAGGGAATACAAGGTCACACCTGGTGTTGCAGCTGTCCCCACCTGCTCATAGAAGTTGAGCTTTACTGTGTCTGCTTCAATGCAGCTTCCTCCTTCCTTCCTTCCTCGGGTCTTTACTTTTCCTGCATCAGCAGTACAGGCTAACATAGCTGCGTCAGTTAATCCTTTTTAATCCATGTTAGACAAAGCACAGCCCCTTCTACAACAAGGTGCATGAGTGGCCAAGTGAGGATCTATGTCCTGCAGATGTTAATGCCCAGGGCAGGTTTTACACAATGAACTTCATTACACAGTAAATGTTCTTATTCTCTAGGAATTGATGTTGGATACACTTAAGTCTTTTTGTTAATGATTAGCATGGGAGGGAGCCTTCCTTGAGACCAGAGAGGGAGGAAACTTTTACCTTAGAGGCAGAAAAATACCTGGAAAGTATCTGAAATTGGTATCTGGAAAATGTGTCCAGTTGTGACAACTGGAGAAATACCTTCATGCCTCCAGAGAACAACTCCCTTCTCTTCAGTGTGTATTTCATACATCATTCAGCATTTATTTTCAACTTCTATTTGTCCTCTGTGCAAAGCCCCTGGGAAATAGAATCAGATTCATCCCTGACCCTGTCTTCATTTTGTCCAGAGAAAGTTGATGAGAAGGCAAGTAAACTAATAATTGTATAAAGAGGTTAGAGCCTCCCTATTCCTAGGGTGGTCCCTTGGGAAGCTGTTAGAAGTTTAGAAGCTCAGACCCACCCAGAACCTACTGAGAGTCAGCATGTTTACAAAATTCAAAGGTGATTCGCATACGCGTTAAAATGCTGTCAAAGGCATGTACAGTCTACTAGGTAGGAAAACACAGATTTGTACATTATTTAGGAGATTCTTGTCAAAAGTCCAAACCCCCTTAAGGTTCGCATTCCCCAGGTTACAAACCTCTGGCTCACAGAAATGGTAAACAGAGTAACTACTTTTTGTATTGCACATTGAAGGTTTTACTCCATGCAAGAATTTCACTGAGCAATTTGAGTATTATATTGCTTAATCTTAGTCACTGTACTATCTGGTAGGTCTTTACTATCACCATTTTAAAGAAGAATAAACTGAAAGAGATGTTTTTAATTTGTCCAAGACCATGAACCAGTAAGAGTCAAAAGTGAAAATCAAATGCCAACCTGTGTGATTCCAGCACCCATGCCCTCAACACTATGCATACTGTCTCCCCAGAGTAAAATATTACCTTTAAAAATAAGGTGAAAAATGTGCTTAATGCCACTAAATTGTACACTTAAAACAGTTAAAATGGTAAATTTTACATTGTGTATATTTTGCAACAGTAAAAAGAAAAGATCAAAGACCAAGACTGTATACTCACTCACACAGAATAAGATGTTTAGAAATGTTCAGAGTTTCCAAGTCCCTCTAGACTCTCTGATTCACCAACCCTTTTATAAAAAGTAATGAAATAACCAAACCAAAATTTATGCAACTTTGCCCCTTGTTGACCACATTTAGAAACCCTAACTGCATACTCTTCAAACCATAGATCATCCAAAGTCCTCATGTACCATTTTCAACATAGACTTTGAACTTGTGGTTGCCCTCTAATAGGCCACAGATTTGAGATGTTCTTGTAGGTCCTGCAAAGTACAGAACTTTAAAAAAAAATGTCATTGTTCCTTATTCTATCCTTATATACCAGTATGAAAAATCCTGTTGAAAAACAACCTTTAAGTGTCATTTTCCCAGTCCAAAAAGCCACGTAGAGTGGTTTCAGAACACAGACTGTAGAGTTCAGATCTTGCGTCTGCTGCCTTTTATTTGTGTGAACCAGGGCAGGTTTTAATCATTTTATGTCTCTCACCCCCCAATCTCGAAAACAGGAATAATAGTAAGATTTAGCTTCTGGGGTGGTTGTGAGGATTAAACAAAATAAAACAAGTAATTGTTTTTGTAGGAAACTTGATCCATGCTGAGCAAGCCTTGAATATATGCCTGTGTTGATGATGAAGGTGGTAATGATGTTCAGATTTATTCAGAGTCTGAAGATTTTCCTGAATCATTCTGGTGTGGCATCTCATGTCATGCTGTCTTTGATAATCCATGCTCATGACCATGATTTCTGTGTTCTCTTTATTATTGAGAGAATGAGCCCCTTTTCAGAGGTATAACTGAAGTGTGCCTAAATGCACATATCATATTTAAGGTGAATGATCTTTGAGTTTTGAAGTATGTATATACCCATGTAACCATCACTACAAGTAAGATAATAAGCTTGTCCATCACCCCCAGAGTTGGCTTGTACCCCTTTGGCATCCCTCCCTCTCTCTCCACCATTGTTTCTCTCCAGGCAATTACTGACCTGCTTTCTCACAGAATTTTCTTGAGGTATACTAAGGCACACTGGGGTTTCTGCATTTTCTATTTAACAGAGCACATCATTTTGTTTTCCTCTTAAATTTTATTACATATTAAACTTCTTTGTGGCTGGATGGCATCACTGACTCGATGGACGTGAGTCTGAGTGAACTCCGGGAGATAGTGGTGGACAGGGAGGCCTGGTGTGCTGTGATTCTTGGGGTTGCAAAGAGTCGATCATGACTGAGCGACTGAACTGAACTTAACTGAAACTTCTTTTAAAAATGAGAGGGTTTTTTGATGCATAGATGTCCAGAAATGATATAATAGACTTTCTAGATGAATAAATCAAACAAGCCAACATCTCCTCATTTTGCATTCCTCTTAGTTATCCTGTCAGGACTTCCCTGGTGGCTCAGACAGTAAAGTGTCTGTCTACAATGTGGGAGACCTGGGTTCGATCCCTGGGTCAGGAAGATTCCCTGGAGAAGGAAACGGCAACCCACTCCAGTACTCTTGCCTAGAAAATCCCGTGGATGGAGGAGCTTGGTGCAGGCTGCTGTCCATGGGATTGCAGAGTCGGGCACGACTGAGCGACTTCACTTCTTAGTTATCCTGTCACATGTCACAGATTCTACTGGCATTGTTTGTGTTGCTTGCTATTTTGACAACAGTCTTCTGCTTACCCAGTACATTTTTGTTTCAGTATTACAAGGCAGTATCATTTTATTTTATTTTTAAAGTTTAAATTTTTATTTTTTAGTTTGTTTTGCTTTACAATACTGTATTCATTTTGCCATACATTGACATGAATCAGCCACGAGTGTACATGAGCTCCCAATCCCGACCCCCCCCCTCCACCNATGGGCCAAAGAACTAAATAGACATTTCTCCAAAGAAGACATACAGATGGCTAACAAATACATGAAAAGATACTCAACATCACTCATTATCAGAGAAATGCAAATCAAAAGACAGTATCATTTTAGACATTTTAGGCAACGGTAGGTGTTCAAGTTTCAGCTAAGATTCAAATAATCATGGTAAGTAAGGTACAACTTCTAGAAATGAATCAGTTCACATTTAATATGTGAGAGATGTCATAATGTATTCCTCTTCCTTGAAGGTTTCTTTTTTTTCATTTTTTAAATTTTATTTTAATTGGAGGCTAATTACTTTATAATATTGTAGTGATTTTGCCATACATTGACATGATTCAGCCATAGGTGTACATNTAAGGTACAACTTCTAGAAATGAATCAGTTCACATTTAATATGTGAGAGATGTCATAATGTATTCCTCTTCCTTGAAGGTTTCTTTTTTTTCATTTTTTAAATTTTATTTTAATTGGAGGCTAATTACTTTATAATATTGTAGTGATTTTGCCATACATTGACATGATTCAGCCATAGGTGTACATGTGTTCCCCATCCTGAACCCCCTTCCCACCTCCCTCCCCATCCCATCCCTCTGGGTCATCTCAGTGCACCAGCCTTGAGCACCCTGTCTCATGCATCGAACCTGGACTGGTGCTCTGTTTCACATATGATAATATACATGTTTCAATGCTATTCTCTCAGATCATCCCACCCTTGTCTTCTCCCACAGAGTCCAAAAGACTGTTGTATACATCTGTGTCTCTTTTGCTGTCTAGCATATAGGGTTATCGTTACCATCTTTCTAAATTCCATATATATGCATTTGTGTACTGTATTGCAGAGAAAGCAGTGGCAACCCACTCCAGTACTCTTGCCTGGAAAATCCCATGGACAGAGGAGCCTGGTAGGCTGCAGTCCATGGAGTCGCTAAGAGTCGGACATGACTGAGCGACTTCACTTTCACTTTTCACTTTCATGCATTGGAGAAAGAAATGGCAACCCGCTCCAGTGTTCTTGTCTGGAGAATCCCAGGGACAGGGGAGCCTGACGGGCTGCCATCTGTGGGGTCGCACAGAGTCGGACACGACTGAAGTGACTTAGCAGCAGCAGCAGCATACTGTATTGGATGTTTTTCTTTCTGGCTTGCTTCACTCTGTATAATAGGCTCCAATTTCATCTACCTCATTAGAACTGATTCAAATGTATTCCTTTTAATGGCTGAGTAATATTCCATTGTGTACATGTATCACACCTTTCTTATCCATTCGTCTGCTGATAGGACATCTAGTTTGCTTCCATGTCCTGGCTATTATAAATAGTGCTGCGATGAGCATTGGGGTACATGTATCTCTTTCAATTCTGGTTTCCTTGATGTGCGTGCCCAGCAGGGGGTTGCTGGGTCATATGGCAGTTCTGTTTCCAGTTTTTTAAAGAATCCCCACTGTTTTCCATAGTGGTTGTACTAGTTTGCATTCCCACCAACAGTGTAAGAGGGTTCCCTTTTCTCCAAACCCTTTCCAGCATTTATTGCTTATAGACCTTTGGATAGCATCCATTCTGACTGGCGTGAGATGGGACCCCATTGTGGTTTTGATTTGCATTTCTCTGATAATGAGTGATAATTGAGATCTAACCTTACTGCATTGTGGTCAGAAAAGATGATTGGAATGATTTCAACTTTTTGAATTTACCAAGGCTAGATTTATGGCCCAGGATGTGATCTATCCCTGAGAAGGTTCCATGTACACTTGAGAAAAAGGTGAAATTCATTGTTTTGGGGTGAAATGTCCTATAGATATCAATTAGGTCTAACTGGTCCATTGTATCATTTAAAGTTTGTGTTTCCTTGCTAATTTTCTGTTTAGTTGATCTATCCATAGGTGTGAGTGGGGTATTAAAGTCTCCCAATATTATTGTGTTACTATTAACTTCCCCTTTCGTACTTGTTAGCATTTGCCTTACATATTGCAGTGCTCCTATGTTGGGTGCCTATATATTTATAATTGTTATATCTTCTTCTTGGATTGATTCTTTGGTCATTATGTAGTGTCCTTCTTTGTTTCTTTTCACAGCCTTTATTTTAAAGTCTATTTTATTTGATATGAGTATTGCTACTCCTGCTTTCTTTTGATCTCTGTTTGCATGGAATATCTTTTTTTAGCCTTTCACTTTCAGTCTATATGTGTCCTTTGTTTTGAGGTGGGTCTCTTGTAGACAACATATATAGGGGTCTTGTTTTGTATCCATTCAGCCAGTCTTTGTCTTTTGGTTGGGGCATTCAACCCATTTACATTTAAGGTAATTATTGATAACTACGATCCTGTTGCCATTTACTTTGGCTGTTTTGGGTTCAAGTTTATATACGCTTTCTGTGTTTCCTGTCTAGGGAAGATCGTTTAAAATTTGTTGAAGAGCTGGTTTAGTGGTGCTGAATTCTCTGAGCTTTTGCTTGTCTGTAAAGCTCTTGATTTCTCCTTCATATTTGAATGAGCTCCTTGCTGGGTACAGTAATCTGGGTTGTAGGTTTTTCTCTTTCATCACTTTAAGTATGTCCTGCCATTCCCTTATGGCCTGAAGAGCTTCTATTGAAAGATCAGCTGTTATCCTTATGGGGATCCCTTTGTGTGTTATTTGTTGTTTTTCCCTTGCTGCTTTTAATATTTGTTCTTTGTGTTTTATCTTTGTTAATTTGATTAATATGTGTCTTGGGGTGTTTTGCTTTGGGTTTGTTTGGGACTCTGTGGGTTTCTTGGACTATTTCCTTCCCCATGTTAGGGAAGTTTTCAACTATTATCTCAAGTATTTTCTCATGGCCTTTCTTTTTGTCTTCTTCTGGGATTCCTATGATTTGAATATTGGGGCATTTAACATTGTCCCAGGGGTCTTTGAAGTGGCCCTCATTTCTTTTAATTCTTTTTTCTTTTTTCCTCTCTGCTTCATTTATTTCCACCATTCTATCTTCTACTTCACTAATCCTATCTTCTGCCCCGATTATTCTACTGTTGATTCCCTCCAGTTTTTTTTTTTTTCATTTATTGCATTATTCATCATTGATTGACTCTTTTTTATTTCTTCTAGGTCCTTGTTAAACATTTCTTGCATCTTCTCAGTCCTTGTCTCCAGGCTATTTATCTGTAACTCCATTTTGTTTTCAAGATTTTAGATCATTTTTACTATCATTATTCTGAATTCTTTTTCAGGTAGACTTCCTATCTCCTCCTCTTTTGATAGGTTTGGTGGTCATTTATCATGTTCCTTTACCTGCTGAGTATTTCTCTGCCTTTTCATCTTGTTTAGATTGCTGTGTTTTGGGTGGCCCTCTGTATGCTGGCAGTTTGTGGTTCTTCTTTATTGTGGAGGTTCCTTGCTGTGGGTAGGGTTGGATGGGTGTCTCATCAGTGTTTCCTGGTTAGGGAAGCTTTCATCAGTGTTCTGGTGGGTGGCGCTGGATTTCTTCTCTCTGGAGTGCAATGAAGTGTCCAGTAGTGAGTTTTAAGATATCTTTAGGTTTGGTGTGACTTTGGGCAGCCTGTATATTGAAGCTCAGGGCTATGTTCCTGCATTGCTGGAGAATTAGCTTGGTATGTCTTGCTCTGAAACTTGTTGGTTCTTGGGTGGAGCTTGGTTTCAGTGTAGGTATGGAGGCTTTTGGATGAACTCTTGTTGATTAATGTTCCCTGGAGTCAGGAGTTCCCTGGTGTTCTTAGGTTTTGGACTTAAGCCTCCTGCCTCTGGTTTTCAGTCTTATTCTTAGAGTAGCCTCTAGGCTTCTCTGTCTATACAACACTGATGATAAAACATCTAGGTTAATGATGAAAAGCTTCTCCACAGTGAGGGACACCCAGAAAGGCTCAAAGAGTCACATGGAGAAGAGAAGAGGGAGGAGAGAGATAGAGGTGACCAGGAGTAGAAGAGGGGGAGTCAAAAGGGGATAGAGCAAGCCAGCCAGTAATCAGTTGCCTATCTGCTCTCCACAGTCTGGAA
This sequence comes from Neotragus moschatus, assembly GCA_006410615.1. Lineage (NCBI taxonomy): Eukaryota > Metazoa > Chordata > Mammalia > Artiodactyla > Bovidae > Neotragus > Neotragus moschatus. The sequence continues at coordinate 1,830,963 of SJYA01002786.1, forward strand.
CACTCAGAGACATTCATGGAGTTACACAGAGAAGGGAAGAGGGAGGAAGGAGACAGAGGTAACCAGGAGGAGAACAGGGGGAATCAAAAGGAGAGAGACAGATCCTGCCAGTAATCAGTTGCCTAAGTGTTCTCCACAGCCCAGAACACACAAAGAGATTCACAGAGCTGGGTAGAGAAGAGACGGGGGAGGGAAGAGATAGAGGCAACCTGGTGGAGAAAAAGGAGAGTCCAAACGGGGAGAGAGCATTCAAGCCAGTAATCACACTCTCAAATAAATATGGGTACTGAAGATTGGGTTCTTGAAGGTACAAAATTGATAACAAATACCAATAAGCAAAGATTAAAAAACTAGAGTGGAGGTTAGACTCTCAAAAATACAATACTAAAAAAGCAAAACAAAGTCACAAAAATTACAAAAGATACATGTGAAGTTTGCTTTAAAAATAGGGTTTTTTTTTTGCAAGGTAATAGGTTATAAAAATGAAAAAAGTAAGAGGATTCAAAAAATTTTTATTTTTTTTAATTTAAAAAATGATAATAGTAAAAATATATCTAGGAATTCTCTGGAGCTGTGGTGGGCAGTGTGGGGTCAGTTCAGTTTCAGATAGTTCCTTGATCCAGCTTATACTTCTCAAGATCTATAGGCTCCTTCCAGTGTAGTCGGTGCTAACTACAGGGTTTTAATCTGTTTCACCTGTCACTTGCAAAGCGGTTCCCTGTGTTTATTTTAGCTTCCTCTGTTTGCTGGTCTCTTCAGTGTCTAATTTCTGCCCTGACACAAGGGGGCAAAGGTGGTCACTTATTTAGGCTCACTTGTTCAGTCATGCTATCAAGAGGGAGGATCACTGCAAACAAATATCACTGGTGTGTATGGGAGTGCTCACAGTGTCTCGCTGCACTGGGTTTGCCCCTGCTCATGGCACATGCACTTGCCCAGTCTACACTTCTCAGGCTCTAGGTTGCTCTACCAGGGAACTGTCTGAGGCGGGCCCTGGGTTGTGTGCAGTTCCCAGGTCTAAGGGCTCAGGTTCAGGTCTGAGGAGCTCCGGTGACCAGGTGCTTGGTGAGCACAGTCTCCCCAGGTGGGGAGTGCATCTTATCACCTCCCGGGTCCCAGCTGCTAGGTTTCCTGGGTGGCAGTGGGCGTGCCTGTCTCAGGTATGTTATGTGTCTCTTCTTGGGAGCTCTCTGGCTGCGTCCCTCCCAGTAGATGTCAGCCGTCCAGAATCCCAGGAAGTCTTGGTTAGCAACTGGGAGCCTGGTTGCAGTTTGGTAGAGGATGCCATCCCTGGGTCTGAGATTGCCCCTTTTCCAGCTCTGGCTGCCCCCCGGCTGCCTTCCTGTCTCTGGCAAGGGATGGGCCAGTCTGCCGCCTGCTAGCTCTCCTCTGGTATTTGCTCAGTCCTTTGTTCTGTGAGCACCCTGTCAGTGCCTTAGGTTAGAGCTTTTCAAGGGATAGTTCTCTCTCTCTCTCTCTCTCTCTTTTCTCTCTCTCTCTGTCAATCCCACTGTTTGCGTTGCTATCTCGCATGAGTTCCCTCAGATTGCCCTCAGAGCATTCAGGCCCAGTCCTTATCCTAAGCCCCCGCTTGCTGGTGGCAGATGCAAGAGCTGGGAGTTGCAGTTATGTGCATAATCTGTGGGTTTTATTTATTTATTTATTTTTCCTCCCTGTTATGTTGCCTCTGAGACTCCTAAACTCCCCCACAGACCCCCAGTGAGAGAGTTTCCTGGTGTTTGGAAAGTTCTCCTCTTTTAGGACTCCCTTCCTGGAACAGCTCTCCGTCCCTGCCTCTTTTGTTTCTCTTTTTATCTTTTACATTTTGTCATACCTCCTTTCGAAGACAATGGGCTGCCTTTCTGGGTGCCTGATGTCCTCTGCCAGCATTCAGAAGCTATTTGTGGAATTTGCTCAGCATTCAAAGGTTCTTTCGATGAATTTGTGGGGTAGAAAGTGGGCCTCCCGATCCTATTCCTCTGCCGTCTTAGGACCGCCTCCTGAAGGTTTCTATTAACACTAATTATATGATACAGCTCAAATTCTAAAATGCTAAATGTGGAAAGAAAGAGTTTCATCTTAGAACCCAATAAACATGATGGCCATAAACTGTTGATATTTTTCTTTAGCTTTTGTGTTGTTTGATTATCTTCTTCCTGTTGAAGAAGAATTATAAATTACTACTTTGTGCTTCATGCCAGGCCTGACATAGAGTTCAAATCTGTATGGACACACAGAATTATATAATGCCATCAGTTCAGTTCAGTTAGTTCAGTCACTCAGTCATGTCTAACTCTTTGTGACCCCATGAATCACAACACGCCAGGCCTCCCTGTCCATCACCAACTCCCAGACTTCATTCAAACTCATGTCCATCAAGTCAGAGATGCCATCCAGACATCTCATCCTCTGTCGTCCCCTTCTCCTCCTGCCTCCAATCCCTCCCAGCATCAGGGTCTTTTCCAATGAGTCAATTCTTCACATGAGGTGGCCAAAGTATTGGAGTTTAAGCTTCAGTATCATTCCTTCCAATGAATATTCAGGATTGATCTCCTTCAGAATGGACTGGTTGGATCTCCTTGCAGTCAAAGGGACTCTCAAAAGTCTTCTCCAATGGCACAGTTCAAAAGGATCAATTCTGAGGGATTCGGAGAAGATGGCGGAGGAATAGGACGGGGAGACCACTTTCTCCCCAGCAAATTCATCCAAAGAACATTTCAACGCGGAGGAAAATCTACAAAACAACTTCTGAATGCTGGCAGAGGTCGTCAGGCATCCAGAATAGCAGAACATTGTCTTCAAAAACAGNTTTCCCATTCTGTTGTTTTTCTCTATTTCTTTGCATTGATCTCTGAGGAAGGCTTTCTTATCTCTTCTTTTTACGCCATCAAAAGGGACTCAAACCTTATTTAGTCCATTTCTCTCATATTGCTCATGTCTCACAAAGGAGAAGTATCTTGTTCAGACTCCTGTCATCTTACCAAAGGCAATTTGATTCCTGGTCCCCTGGTATTTTGTTTGGTGTTCACTTTAGTAGAGTGCATCATTGACAGCGTGGGGACTGGGAATGGACATTTAAAAAATCTCCCTGAAACTAACACAACATTGTAAATAAACTATGCTTCAATTAAAAAACAAAAAAAGTGAAATTCTTCCCAGGTATTCTTATACACAGCAGAGGTTGGCTTGCTGTACCTGAGATTCTCAGAATTTATACTCTTGATATTTCATTGCAAAATTGAAGAGATGGCAGCAGGCATATGAATTTAATTGCTTATAACTTTTCTAGTCCACATAGTGAAATTATACTGTGGACCACAACTCTAGTATTTGGGCATGGGTTGACTACCTTGTCTTTTTCATCACCCCTTGTGAAAAGTGTGAGTCAGTTGCTCAGCTGTGTCCTACTCTTTGCGACCCCATGGACTGTGGCCCACCAGACCCCTCTATCCATGGGAATTTACAGGCAAGAACACTGGAATAGGTAGCCATTCCCTTCTCCAGGGGATCTTCCCAACCGCGGGATCAAACCCGGGTCTCTTGCACTTCAGGCAGGTTGTTTACTGTCTGAGCCACGAGGGAAGCCAATATCTACACTTAAATTCTGCTTCCTTCCCTCCTTCCTTCTTTCATTTATTTACTCATTTCATTAGTAGTTTGTTAAACTCCTCCTTTTACCAAGTTCAGTTCAGTTCAGTTCAGTCACTCAGTCATGTCTGACTCTTTGCAACCCCACAAATTGCAGCACGCCAGGCCTCCCTGTCCATCACCATCTCCCGGAGTTCACTCAGACTCACATCCATCGAGTCAGTGATGCCATCCAGCCATCTCATCCTCAATCGTCCCCTTGTCCTCCTGCCCTCAATCCCTCCCAGCATCAGAGTCTTTTCCAATGAGTCAACTCTACACATGAGGTGGCCAAAGTACTGGAAATCCCAGGGCTGATCTCCTTCAGAATGGACTGGTTTCGGAGAATGCAATTGCACCCGACTCCAGTACTCTTGCCTGGAAAATCCTACGGATAGAGGAGCCTGGTTGGGTGCCATCTATAGGGTCACACAGAGTTGGACACGACTGAAGCAACTTAGCAGCAGCAGCGTCTTGAATTTACATGCTCTTAGGAAGATTCAGTGCTGATTTACACTGGCAAGTTTCCTGGCTTCTGGAGTGCTAGGGCCAAATTATAACCAAAGAGTTAATAAGATAGACAAACGGTGCTATAGTTGTAGCCTTTAACAGAGACTATAAAGGAAAATAATAAGGAGTTGCATTTATCCTGAAACCCTAAGGATGAGCAAAAGTCATAGGTAAAGAGGAACTCCTGTCTCACCATGTGACCTCAGTATTTAATTTAGACACAGACCCATTGTAATGAGTATTAAATCTTGACTTATACCTCGTGGTTCTGAAAACTGGAATTTACCTAGTGATTTTATTCTAAGTATTACATTCCTGATGCCCAAAAGACTGAGTAAACTTTTCACAGAAGGCTTGGAAGGCAATATAACACATTTGATGGCACTGCATGTGAGCAGAAGCTCTGATGGTTTTCCTCTGTAAGCTCAGCCCTACCCCAGCCCCGGCCCAGCCACTGTGAGTCTGGCAACTCTCCATAAGTGTCTGAAGGAGACCTTAAGTGTTGGGCACCTTGACTGCATGATAGGCAGTGATGGTATTCCAAAATGGAGGCGTTTGGAGGAGTTGAGAATTTGTTATGATATACTCACACCTTTCTTGGAGTTTCTTTCAGTTTCTTCCTAAGGATGCTATTTCATTTCTGCCTCCTTCAAGCATTTCACGTCAAATTTATTATTCTTTTAACCACTGTTTTTGTGGATTGTGTTAATTTTGTTCTCAAGCATGTTTGGATAGATGAGTTTAAATTACAGTTAACCCTTGAACAGATAGGTTTGAACTTCATGAGTCTGTTTATACGTGTTCCCCCCACCCCCTGCAATAAATTTAACTACTACACCATCCTCCAATGCGGGATACCTGAGTTCGATCCCTCGGTTGGGAAGATCCCCTGGAAAAAGGAAATGCTACCCACTCTAGTACTCTGGCCTGGAGAATCCCATGGACTGTATAGTCCATGGTGTCGCAAAGAGTCAGACATGACTGAGCGACTTTCACTTCACCTCACTTCACACCATCTACAGTTGGTTGATTCTGTGGAACTGCAGATATGGATTCAGATAGAAGGGTCCGGTCATAAGGAAGACATAAACATGAACATGAATGTGCCTAATAAGTGAGCATCAAAATACATAAAGTAAAAATAGAATTGGAATGGTAGACATATCCACTATGGTTTTTCCAGTAGTCATGTACAGATATGAGAGTGTGGTGCTAGAGAAGACAGCACGGAGAGTCCAACCAGACCATTCTAAAGGAAGTCAAGCCTGATTATTCATTGGAAGGACTGATGCTGAAGCTGAAGCTCCAATACTTTGGCGACCTGTTGCAAAGAGCCAACTCATTGGAAAGGACCCTTGATGCTGGGAAAGATTAAGTACAGGAGGAAAAGGGGGCAACAGAGGGTGAGATGGTTGGATGGCATCACCAGCTCAGTGAACAAGAGTTAGAGCAAACTTTGGGAAATAGTGAAGGACAGGGAAGCTTGATGAGCTGCAGTCCATGCGGTCACAGATTCAGACATGACTTAGCGACTGAACAGCAATAACAGGTACATCTACAGTTTGTACTTGGATATTTCAGCATTCCTCTTTCACCAGTTGACAAAACAACTGCTTCAGAAATCCAATAAAGATATAGATGATCTGAGCATAATATTAACCCCTTGACCCAGTTGACATTTATGGAACACTTCACCCAACAACAGCAGAATTGCATGCTTTTCAAGTGCCCATGTTCATAGCATGTACCACAGCCATATAGTGGCCCATACCACAAGTCTTAAATTTAAAAGAGTTTCAGTCACTCATTATTTTGTGGCCTAACTTAAGATCCCGGGCCATGTTCTGTGTGCATCAGAGAAGAGTGTTTATGCTGTTGCTCTTGGATGGAGTGTTACACACCTGTTAGGTCCATTGGATCTAACATATCGTTTCAGTCCATTGTTTCCTTACAAATATTCTGTCTAGATGATCTCTCCATTGTTGAACATATAGTTGGTTCATTTTTGTAGTTCCATTTTTTTTCTGCTCGATTCCCCCTTGTTTTTACTCATTATTAGCATTTTCTTTTATAAACTCTGTTAAACCCAATATCTGAGTCAATTTCGAGTTGGTCCCTGTAGGTTATTTTTTTTCTTGAGTGGATCATGTTTTCTCATTTTTTTCATGTGTTGAATAGTTTTAGATAGTGTTATAAGCACTATCAAGTAGATGCTAAGAGACCCCATTCTGTTATAATCCTCTGAAGAATATTGATTTTTTTCTTTTTTGAAACAATGTTTCCCTTGACTGAAGTCAGTAAGTGAAGTCTGTCTCCTCTGGATTGGACTGTAGCTGAAATCCCCATGAACATTTTTTGTAGACTCACTTGGACTTCTTGGTGTCTGCTATATACATATATGTGTATATGTGTGTATATATACATATACACACACAGTTCAGGGGTCATTTAGAGATTTGGGAAGAATTTCCCAAATTTTCTCCCTCTCTGAATCTCTTCTTTGGGAAGTTCCTCCAGTGTTTTCTGGCACTTGTAGTTGCTCTGAAATTTGTCCTCAGATTCTTCAAGCCACTAAGACTATGGGTGTTCTATATGACTTTTAACCACCCAGCAAAACACAGTCTACTACTGTTCCCTTCTTTCAGGTAGTGTTTCTTCTCCAATATGTGATTGTTTTTGGTCATTCTCCAGTGCCTCCAGATACTTGCTTTTAATACTTATGTTTATGCAGGACAATTGGTCTGTTAGGAGCTACTGGTCATTGCTTGAATCAATATCCTTCAACTTTATTCGTCTAAACTTCACAGTATCCCATGGAATAACTGCCAGACTTCCAGCAGCCCGATGATGATCTCACCGGTGGAAACTTAGCAGTGTCTATTTAGATAGCTTTTTGGTTCAGATGGTGTGTTACATGTGCATGATCTTACTATGCTGACAAGCTGAAAGTACGGTTTCTTCTTCTGCTTCTTAAATATCTTTCTGTATCAGCATTCAGGTTCCCCGAATCAGTGTAAAGAGTAGGATGAAACACACATGATGGTAATCTTTATATTCTGTCACTGCAACTTGCTAATTGTGTGACCTTAGGCAAATGGTCCTGGGCCTCAGTTTCCTCATGTGTAAAATGAATGAAAATTACCAATTTTTAGTACTTAGAATACTATTGTTAAATGTTAGTTGTATATATATTTTGTATTTGTGTAGCTTGATTATATTGATGAATTTACATAGTGTGAAGAATTTAATTATGTAATGAGCTCAGAGTTTGCCACATACTGAAGTCTTGACTCTTGCACTGAAAGATATTTGATATAATATGACCTACATGACATGATTTGATATATGGTGTGATATGATGATATACTCAACTGAAAAAGAAAATAGTTTCCTCTAATGTGGAATGATTTAATTGTGTTTGTTACTGGAGACCAAAGGGAAGGTATGTGTAGGCTCTTTGATTTCTCTTCTCTTACTGTTCAGGGCCAAAGCAGTGGATGAAGACGTTCTCTGTGTTTGATCTGGGTTGCACAGAGTGATCCTGGGAAGAAGACTCTGGCCTTGCAGGTTTAAATGCAACAAATCAGGCCTTTCTAGAAACTGGTGTTGGGGTTATTACAAAAAACGGGATATCTAGGGTTACTCTTTATGACTGTTCACATCCTGGTTAATATTTTAATAAAATATTTGACTGCCAAATTAAATAAACTATGGCAGTAGTATAGTATTAATACACATTTCATGTTGCCTTTTTAATTTTTATTTTATATTGAAATATAGTTAACAATGTGTTATTTTCAGGTATACAGCAAAGTGATTTAGTTATGTATGTATGTGTGTGTATATACACACACACACACACACACACACACACACACACACACACACGTATGTATTCCTTTTCAGATTCTTTTCCCATTTAGGTTATTGCAGAGTACTGAGCAGAGTTACCTGTGCTACACAGTAGGTCCTTGTTAGTTATCTATTGTAAGTAAAGCAGTGTGTACATATCAAACAACCGATCTATTCCTCCCTTCCACCATTTTCTCCAGTAACCATAAATTTGTTCTCTAACCTGTGAGTCTGTTTCTGATTCACTTTGCCTTTTTTCTTTTTTTTTTTTTTAAAGAAAGTAGAGAGAACAAAGGAAGAACAAGATCTTTTAGTTCTTGTAACCTCAGAAACCTTGGGGAAATAGAGGTCATTCTACCAAAACACTCATAAAAATCTAACTTCTATTATAAAATAATTTCTGATATTAACTTGTGAAGTTATAATAAGGTGCATATCTACTAAACAATCACTAATGTTACATTTTTATTATTACCCTGTTATTTTATAAATGATCATTATTAATCATATCTTATATTTTTATTGTACTTTTCAAAGTAGCTTCTTAAATTAGCCCCTCCTTAAACCTTGTGAAGTAAACAACCCACTGACAGATGAATGGATGTGCGTGTGTAGGTGAGTGTACATACAAGAGGATGCTAACCGCAAAAAGGGATAAGTAATGCCATTTGCAGCAACATGGAGGACCTAGAGACTAGCATAGTATGTAAAGTCAGTCAGACAGAAAAGACAAAGGTCATGTGATATCACTTATATGTAGAGCTCAAAAATGACACAGGTGAACTGATTTACAGAACGGAAATAGACTCACAGAAATTGAAAACAAATTCATGGTTTGGGAAAGTGGGGAAGAGACAAATTAGGAGTTTGGGTAACAGATACACACTATTATGTAGAAAAGAGATAAGCAACAAGGACCTACTGTATAGCACTGGGGACTAGATTTAATATTTTATAATAACTCATAATGGAACAGAATCTGAAAAGGTATGTACATATATATATATATATATTTCTGAATCACTTTGCTGTATACCTGAAACTAATACAACATTATAAGTCAGCTATACTTCAGTAAAGAAAACAGTAGATAAGACATATATTAGAACAAAAAACTGGCACATGAGAAGACAGATGATGTTTTTTCCCCTCTTAGGCATAGAGAGGATTCATTAGCTGACCCAGGTCTAGGACACTATCTCCTTAAATTCAGGTGGGATCAAACATAGTGTTCTGTCTTCTGAAAAGATCATGGTCTTCTACATTATTTGTGACTCTTAGAATTTTGAGATAGATTTTACTTTTTCTTATGATAATGGTAATAAATGCTATGTAGAAAATACACACACAAACAAGAACAGAATAGGCTTCCTATTATTCAGGATAGCTTGTTAGCTTTCTAAATGTTTCTTCTGTGCATAAATAGATATATAAAAATTATTTTACTGAATTGGAATATTATGTAATATCTTTTCACACTTGCTGTATTGAGAAAACATCTTTATGTCATTAAAAGTTCTAAAATATGACTCCTTAATATCTCTTTAATATTCCATAATGTGAAAGGACTAAACCTAATTTATGTAATTTCGATTGTACTTTTAGTCTGTAGCTACGTTTTATGCTATTATCAGTAATGTATTACTAAACATCCTCAATGTACATCTCTGATAGTTGTCTTAAGATAATTTTATAGAAGTCAGAATACCTTATCAAGGATTAATGTATAAAATTTAAAATACTACCTTATGTGGCTTTATTAATAGACAGAGATTAGAAGGTTCACTACCTCTAAGATCCATTTGAAGTTTTATAAAATCCATTGGCTGATTCAGATCTTACCTTTCTTGTTATATAATTCACAGGGCTGGAGGGAGGACTTACATGACAACCCAAAAATATTATCTATATGTTACAAATACATATTAAAGTGTTTAAATTGAACTTACACGTGTTTGGAAATTTTGGTAATATCCTGTAAGACAATTGGTGACAAACACGTATCATAACCAGTTTTGAGAATTATTCGCCTAGGGCCCTAATAGCACCCGAGTATTTAGACTCGTGACTTTGCTAAAAGGTTTCTAAAACTGTTTGACTTTATATTTCTCATTTCCAACAACTGTCACATTTTGGTAGAGCATAAAGATATAAGCATTAAACCCTCTGCTGATATATAAATCTAGTGCCAGTTCTCATAGCATCTGTTGTAATTTGGGCAGTTTAATATGATTAGAATGCCAAAAAGCTTAATGTGGCTGGGTAATTTCACAGGATAGATGATGACCATTAAAATATTATGTTGTTTATTTCACTTCAAACAAAAATGAGCGATTGAAAACTGAGAGCTGGAAATGATATTGAAGTGGCCTCTTTCTTCCATAATAACAAAAGCAGGTTTTGTTTTCTGTGTGCTGATAGTATGTTAGTTGGGACTTTTAGTTAAGCACAGTGGAAATGCACTAGGGGTAATTCAAGCAACAGAAAAGTATTGTCATCAAGAATCATTGTGGAGACTTCACTAAAATCAGAGGAGAAATCCTGGTTGTCTTTACCATCTTTCGTCTGTTTTATGTTTTAAGACTATATTACAGCTTTCTGTATTTCTACCATAAAGCAGAAAATGGCTATTAACATTACCTAGATTTACATTTCTGCCATCCAAGAGACTAGACGAAGACTGAGATTGTTTAATCCCTATTTTAAATTTCCAAGAGGAAATTTACAATAGCATCAAAAAGAATAAAATACTTAGGGATACATTTAACAAAAGATGTACAAGCTTCTCCCCTGAAAGTAATTAAAGAAGATCTAAATAAATGGAAAGACATCCCATCTTCCTCCAAATCTTCACAGATCTAAAGGCTCAATATTTGTAAAGATGGCAGTAGTCCCCTACTGTGTCTACATGTTCAAAATAATCCCCATAAAAATCCTAGGTACTTTCTTGGCAGAAATTGTGAAACTCATTCTAAAATTCATACAAAAATGCAACTGACCCATTATGACAAAAACAGTGTTGAAATAGGACAGTAAAATTATAGGACTCTTCTTCCTGATTTCAAAACTTAGTACAAAGCTACAATAATCATGGCAATGTGATACTGACATTAAGTAGGCATGTAGGTCAATGGGATAGAATTGAGACGTCAGAAATTAAACCCTTACATTTATAGTCAGTTGACTTCCTATAGAGACTTCCCAGGTGACACTGGTGGTAAAGAACCCACCTGCCAATGCAGGAAGCATAAGAGAAGAGGATTCAATCCCTGGGTGAGGAAGACCCCCTAGAGGAGGACATGGCAACCCACTCCAGTATTCTTGCCTGGAGAATCCCATGGACAGAGAAGCCTGGTGGGCTACAGTCCACAGGGTTGCAAAGAGTTGAACATGAATGCAGTGTCTTAGCACGCACAAATGACCTTCTGTAGAGGTGTAAAAGTAATTTGATGCTGAAAGAATAATATTTTCAACAAGTGGTACTGAGACTTCCACACATAAAAGAATGAAGTTGGACCTCCAGCATCACACTACACACAAAAATTAACTCAAAATGAATCACAGGTTTACATGTGAAAAATAAAACTATGAAACTTTTAGAAGAAAATATATGAGTATATACTTAAGTGTTCATGACCTTAATTTAGGCAGTAGTTTCTTCAAGAAACACAAGAAGCACAGAGACCAAAGAAAAGAATATAAATTGGACTATATCAAAAGTCAGACCTTTCTACTGAAAGTAAGTGAAAAGACACCCTACTGACTGAGAAAAAATATTTTAAAAAATATTTCAGATAAAATAGACTTATTTCAAGAATATACAAGTGACTCTTACAAGTAAGTGATAAAAATATGCACTTAAACAGTGGTCAAAGGATTTAAATAGATGTTTAACCAAAGAAATAAATGGCCAATAAGCCGTGGGAAGATGCTCAACATTATTAGTTATTAGGGAAATTCAAGTCAGTACAACAATAAGATGCCACTTCACACTAACTAGGATGGCAAAAATAAAGACGGTCACAAGTGTTGATGACAATGTGGAGAAATTAAAATTCTTTGATTCATTGTAATGGGAGTGTGAAATAGTGCATCCACTTTGGAAAAGTTTGACAGTTCCTCAAAATGTACAATCCATTAATTTTACCTCTTAGGTGTAAGACAAATAAAAATATAGTACCACACAAAAACTTGGACACGGATATTCATAGCAAGCAGTGTTATTCATATTAGCCTGAAAGTGAAACAACCCAAGTGTCCATCAACTGATAAATGGGTAAGAACTGGTATATCCATACAATGAGATATTATTCAGCTATTTTTTTTAAAAAAAGAGTGAAATACGAATGCATGCTACATCATGGATAAAACCTCAGAGACATTATGCTAAGCGAAAGAAAGTAGTCACAAAAGATCTATATCATATAAATAAGTTTTAATGAAATGTGCTTAATAGATCTGTAGAGACAGAAAGTACAACAGGGTTTTAGGGACAGGGGAAGAGGAGGAAAAAAGGGAAGTGATTGGTAATGGCATGGAGAGTTTCTTTGTTGGCTAATAAAAATGTTCTATGTGGATTATGGTGATGTTTGTACACTGAATTTACTCAAACATTGAAGAGAAAGAAACTCCTTAGGAAAGGATCCTGAAGGCTTTAGTTGGGGCTCTGTGTCTATCCCCGGATGTGTCAACTATGGCTAGAGGCAAGAAGTTATATTTTGTGAGTATGTCTGCTTCTGCCTTCCAGTGCAGGAGATTTCGATCCCTGGGTCGGGAAGATCCCCTGGAGTAGGAAATGGCAACTTAGTCCATTATTCTTGCCTGGAAAATTCCACAGACAGAGGAGCCTGGCGGGGTACAGTCTATGCAGTCACAAAGAGTTGGACACCACGAGTGACTGCGTACACATGCACTGCTTCTATCAGTATGTGGATGGAAGCTGAAGGAAGGAGGAGAGACAGTTTTCATAAAGGATGAAGAAAACAGGAGACTCATAACTAAGCATTTCCTTAACCAGAGCACACTTAAGTACATGAGTATGATGGATATGAATATGTTTTATTAAACTTACCTTTCTGTCTTTGATTTGGTCCATTGAAAAGTTAGCTAGAACTTGCTTGTTAAAAACATTATTGAACATAATAAGCAATACAATGACTTAAAGACAATTTTGATTCAATATTATTTTTCTTCGTCTCTGAAGAGACATTTTAACCAAAGGTTGTTGAAGCAGCTGGGATTCGTTTTATTTGCCTGTCCCCTCCAAACACAGACACTCCTATGTGAAACGCCACCTGGAAACAGCAGCCATGGCCATAAATTTAATTACTAACCTTTAATTCATCGCTGGCAAAATCAGTTCTTGAAGCATCTGAGCTAATCACCCTTCTCTGACAATGCTAATCAATCGTTCAGCAGTCTACCTTTGTCTTAATTACTCTTGCACTACATTGCATTTTCAAAATGTCAAGAATCTTCTTCTGGAAAAGCAATAAATCATTCCTACATGATGTGAGTAGAGAGCCTGTTATTCCCTCACACTTGACCTTGGCTGCCTGAAGTTGAAATTGATTATTTGCTGCAGTGGTACATTATAAGGAAGAGAGATTCAGTAAGAATCATAGCATGCACAAAACAGGGAGCTTTTCAGCACAGTCTTGCCTCACCTGAAATGAACCAGCTGCTGTCAGATGTTGTTTTAGCAGCTGGCTAAATCCACCATAGAATTTCATGAAACAAAGGAGCTGTGAGACTTTTACACATCTGTGAATTTCTGTGGTCAAAGAAGCATAAAACTACCATCTTATCAGAAGTCCAGCCAATCTCTTGCTGTAGATTCAAATCCAAAATGACTGTTCAATTCCCTGATATTTTTCTCCAAAGTACAAAAAAATAATCCACAGTACTTCTCAGAAAATGAGAAGAAAGGAGTAAAGTAAAAGAAGAAAGCTCCATGTTGAGATTAAGTAGCAGATTGAGAGTTAGACCATGTTCGAATCCTGATCATACCACTCACTACCTTAATGAAACTGGGCAAGTTATTTAACCTCTGTAAGCCTTGTTTTCCTCATTTCTGATTCCTGTAGAGCAGTGGTTCTCATCCAGAGGCAGTTTTACCCCCCAAGAGGGACATTTTATCATCAAAACTGGGAGAGGAGTACACCAAATGGGTGCTGGTCAGGGGTGATGCTAAACATTTTACAGTGCACAAAAGTGAAAGTGTTAGTCACTCAGATGTGTCTGGTTCTTTGCAGCCCCATTGACTGTAGCCCACCAGACTCCCCTGTCCATGAGTTTCTCCAGGCAAGAATATTGTAGTTGGTTGCCATTCCCTTCTCCAGGGCATCTTCCCAATCTAGGGAACGAACCCAGGTCTCCTGCATTGCAGGCAGATTCTTTACCATCTAACCCCCCAAAGACAGCTCTTATTACAAATGCATTATTACAGGACACTACTAAGATAAGCTGTTCTTTAGAGCAATTAACACAGGTCTTGATACCTAAATACTCAAGGAATCATTACCATTATCATTTTGGTTTATTTAAGTAAACGCCTCTCCCATCACAAATATAGATTTTCTCATCTTTTTTCCCTATTGCAACATAATCTTTAAATGTAACAGATACTCTATATAATAGAGCTAATACTGGAATTACTTTCTTAATAAACATAATGGGACTTTTTCTACTAGTATTAAGTTTCTTTGATTTCTTCACAAAATAGTAATTGCTACTCAGTTTTAATATTTTCCACCTGCCATGGATGAACATAGGAATCAACTTTTAAGAATCTCATTTAATCTTTCAAGGGCAAATTTATTTTTTCAACTTATGAAATATTGGAGGTAAATCACAGGATGATAAAAATCGTAGACATCATTGAGTCTAGTCTGACATGTAGCAGAACTCAATTGGCTTTACAGTTATTACTCTGTTACCATCATTGATCAATAGCTCTATTCATGGATTTTTTAAATTTAGTGGTACTCACCAGTTAGGTTGGTCTTCCCAGGTGGCGCTTCCCAGATGGAACCTGCCTGCCAATGCAGGAGACCGGGGTTCTATCCCTGGGTCCAAAATATCCCCTGGAGGAAGAAATGGCAACCCATTCCAGTATTCTTAGCTAGAGAATCCCTTGGAAAGAGGAGCCTGGAAGGCTATAGGAAATAGGGTTGCAAAGAGACACAACTGAAGTAACTTAGCACGCACACACAGTTTGGAAGCTAGAAAAACCACTGTTTGCTCGGATTCCCCTGTTTAGTAAGTCCTTACCTTGTCACCACCAACAAGCTTAGTAGGGGGGCCCTACAGATGCCCATTCCTCTGCTTCGTGTTTCAGGGCTTGCTTCTGCACTCTGAATTCACCACGCTCCCTTGCCAGTTGGCCCCTGGCTACATTAGCTCATGATAGACACTGACGAGAGAAAGCAAGAGAAAGGGAGATGCCAGGGTCTGTGTGTTTATGTCTGTCTGTCTGTCTGTCTACTGCTTTTAAAAGTATCTCCTCTGTGATTCTTCCTCCAGCTAGGTTGGGTCCTATAAACTGGTAACAAACAGCTTCTCTGCTCTTCCCTCAGTCCTAAAGGATGGTAGATGCTTCCACTTTGACTGATCCCTCGGTTGTCACACCATCTCATTTTCAGATCTTCCAGCATCTTTTTTAGCCAATATCTTTTTTATTTGCTGGTATTTCCATGTTAGGTGTCCTTCATCTCACATGATTGTGCTCACATTATTTGAGAATATTCATTTCTGCTATATAAAATAAAATAAAGGGCTTTCCTAATGGTCCAGTGGTTCTAATTTAGCACTTTCACTGACAAGGCCCTGGAAACTGTAGTTGATTTACAATGTTGTGTTGATTTCTGCTGTACAGCAAAGTGATTCAGTTATATTTGTGTGTGTGTATACACACACACGCATTTTTTGTTTTCTTTTCAATTTTGGTTTATCCTAGGATATTGAATATAGTTATCTATTTTATCCATGTGGTTGTTTACCCATTCTATATATACTAGCTTACATCTGCTAACCCCAGCCTCGCTCTCCATCTCTTCCTATCTCTTCTCCCCCTTGGCAACCACAATTCTGTTCTCTGTGTCTGAGTCTGTTTCTGTTTTGTAGAGTAACTCATTTGCGTTCTAGTTTAGATTCTACACATAAGTGATATTCCACATGTCATTTTGAATCAGGATTTGGTCCATCTGGAAACCTTGGTATGTTTCTAGTGTCTGTGTATTGCACAGGAATCATCTCCCCCAATCTAAAGAAGAAGGATTTTCTATTAGCCTTCTGAGAAATGAAATCTCAGTGTGCCTGAGCTTGACTTGGACTTTATTCTCTCCAGTAAGTACAGTGAGCCTCATCTAGTAAGGCTTTCAATAACATGGTCAAAAAGTACAAACTGACAAACAGGAACAGCACTGAAACCTGAAGCTATTCACCAAAAGAACATTTACATCACAACAGACTGGTTGATAATTTTAAAATCTAATGAGAGTCTTGGTTGGAAAAATGACATCCTGGGTGATTACTAAAGAGTTGAGTTAAATGAAGTCAACATCACACATAAAATGTGCATAGCTCTGTACCAGGCACTTGGTATAATTACCTACTTTTATCCTTGAATAATTCCCAAAGGTAGATACCATAACTCTTGCTTCACAGATTAGGCATCAGAGGGTCAAAAATAGTATAGGCCACAGTCACAGAAGGGGGAAATAGGCATTTAGCAATTAGCAACACAGACTGTGGAACCAGTTGTCTGGGTGCTATTACTAGCTCTGCCACTTTCCAAGTGAATTGCTTGGGATGCTTCTTGATCTTTTGATTTCTTTGTTTATCAAATGGAGCTAATTACAGTTTATACTTCAGGGAGTCATCATGAAGGTTCATCTTTTTAAAGAACATTGAACAACTACTACCCTAGAGTAAGAGCTAAAAAAAAGTATTGGTTAAATTTTTAAATCTAATCTACTTTATCCGAAGTCCACTATATCTTGCTTCAATGTTCTAGACACTCTAGCCTTGTTTTACAAAGTATGGGCTGTAGATGTCTTCAGTAGCTTTCCTGAAAGCAGAGCCTACAGCCAGGTTTGGAAGGCAGTGCTCTGAAGAAACCTGTAAGCAAGAGACCCAAGGTCAGGATGTGGCTTCGGGTAAAGTCTAGCCTCAGCCTGATTCTACTTTGCTGA
Organism: Neotragus moschatus; assembly: GCA_006410615.1. Classification (NCBI taxonomy): domain Eukaryota; kingdom Metazoa; phylum Chordata; class Mammalia; order Artiodactyla; family Bovidae; genus Neotragus; species Neotragus moschatus. Next base: position 1,848,146 of record SJYA01002786.1, read on the forward strand.
AAAGCTTTGAAGCAGAAATTGCACCCAAGAGTGTATTCCACCTTTTGGCAACTGAAATAGGCTTTTGTTCTTTAATAACTATGAGTCATTGGATATGATTGCTGAGAATGGGAGTAGGCATAAACAACAGTCCAAGACCAGTTCTTCCCAGGCTTTAATAGGGAAAAGGGTAACAACTGAGGAATGGATACACTGAATCTGGTAAAAGAAGAATCCCAGGGGGCTCATGTGAGTCACATAGCTGGACTGCACCACTGGAGGGATCCATAGCACTGGCATCGGCTGAGTTTCTTGGAAAGACAGGACTATTGCAGGACCCATCCCAGATCAGAATCTGCATTTAACAAACATCTCTGAATGTTTGCACACTAAGGATTGAGAAACTCTGTTCTGCAAATGGGTTCTTTACTACTAGAGCCACCTAGGAAGCCCAAGGGAGTGGTTTAGTTGCTCAGTCATGTCTGACTCTTTGGCCCCATGGATTGTAGCCTGCCAGGTTCCTCTGTCCATGGGGTTCTCCAGGCAGGAATACCAAGCTTGCCATTTCCTTCTCCAGGGGATCTTCCCAAACCAGGGATCTAACCCATATTTATGGTGTATGTGTATGAAAGTTTTCAATATCATTACTCAAAATGCATTTTTATCAAAAAGTTTAAATTCTTATTATTCTAGTATTTTAGTATTAGCTTAACTATAACTACAGTGTTCCTTTCAACAAAATGGGTGAAAAAGACCATAAATATTGTGTCTTAGAAGCAGATAGGAAAACGAGAAGCAGATGACTAGCTTTAACAGCCCATGGCTAAAGTTTGCACAGTTTTCTAGAGCTGGAACACCTCCAGGAGCTCACTGATCCGTGAAAGGAGGACATGCCACGTGCCAGCAGAGCACAAGCTCTCCAGGGCCTGGCTCTAGCCGGGTTGTTTGCAGCAGCCATCCATGAACTTCACAAATATTTGCATTCCTTTTATTGGAGGCAAAGTTTTCCTTGCCAGGGGGCCAACTGAAAGCTATATAATGCCCTGGAAAAAGTTCCAATTTGGAGTTGTGATCTGTAGAATTTTATAGACAAAGCAGGTGGCCAATGTTTTGGATCATAATGTTTGTGAGATTGAACTTGAGGTTTTAGAATGACTGTGCAAAAAGAGAAATTCATAAGCCATCAGTATTTCTTGCCAGGGCTTTATATTTTTAATAAGATTTAGTGGAACGAGTTGGAGAAGGCAATGGCACCCCACTCCAGTACTCTTGTCTGAAAATCCCATGGACGGAGGAGCCTGGTAGACTGCAGTCCATGGGGTCGCTAAGAGTCGGACACGACTGAGCGACTTCACTTTGACTTTTCACTTTCACGCATTGGAGAAGGAAATGGCAACCCACTCCAGTATTCTTGCCTAGAGAATCCCAGGGATGGGGGAGCCTGGTGGGCTGCTGTCTATGGGGTCGCACAGAGTCGGACACGACTGAAGTGACTTAGCAGCAGCAGCAGCAGCAGTGGAAAAGTATTTGTCTTATTCTTACTTCCTAATCTCCTAGAATGCCTCCATACTTATTATTGTAATACCTCTTGTTGCTTGCTAAAACCAGATGTACATATGTGGAAGAGGTTATAGGTGCTTGTTCATGTCCATTTCTCATCTTTTTTTGGGTGCATGGGGATACTGTGCTTCCCAGACCCCTTTGGTTTAGACAGGGTCATGTAAATAATTTTTACCAATGAAATGTAGGTGGAAATAATGTGTAAAACTTCCAAGATGAAGCACTTAAGAACTGGTGTGATAGGCCACTTTTTAATATGGTGGTGGTTCAAGTGGAAGAGAGTCTGGGCCTCTGGATCATTGAAAAGTGGGAGTCCCCAGGTAGCTACCTGACTTAAAATGAAATACATTGACTGAACCACTGAGATTTTGAAATTGTTCTTTTGTGGAATCTTGCTGTTACTTACCTTTGTTAATAAAAATAAGCAGTCAGCATCTTGGGATTTTTTTTTGGCTATAATATTAATACAGCCTGAAAGCAGTGGATTTGAAGACAAAGATTCAAGTCTTTGCTCAAACCCTTAACTAAGTGTGTGACATTAGGAAAATCATTAACCATTTCTGGTCTTAAGTAAAATTAGATTTGAGCTACATCATCTCTGAGATCTCTTCTTCTCAACTCTTGTACCCTATAATTCATTGAAAGCCCATATATATCATTTTTAACTTATTTGTCTAAAGCTTCTCCATACTTTGCATAGGTATTGTAAATGATAAATTTATGTAAATGCAAGTACATGCACTCTGCAAATCCTAAGAGGATATTTTTTAAAGGAGTCATCAAATCACTTTGTGCCTAAAACAATGATTTTTTATGAAGGTTCTGTCAGTAAGTACATAAGCTATGTTTACAGGGCCATGCCTTGTATTTGCCTGGTTTATTTATCTGTCTTATTTATAATCACGAGAGTCTTTCAAAGAAGACTTCATTGTCATAGTGAGGGGTATACCTGAAAAATCAGTCATATGAAACTGAACTGTTTTTGCTACCACTAAATATATGAATTTCCGTCTGGGTTTTATCCCGTTCAAGTCTCCAAGTGGAACAAGTGGAGACCAAGGTGAATTACAGATGGGAAATATTTTTTCTGGAATTTTAGGAGTACTTATATGACCCTTTAGGGCTACTTGGTAAAGAACTTATGTGTAGATTTCCTTGGTGGTGATGGTGTAGTTGCTAAGTCGTCTCCGACTCTTGCGACCTGCCAGGATCCTCTGTCCATGGGATTCTCCAGGCAAAAATACTGGAGTGGGTTGCCATTTCCTTCTCCAGTAGGTTTCCTTGGGGGCCTCAGGTTGCTCCAAACTCTAATTTTGTTTCCAGGGCACAGTGCTGTTGCTATGACATCCAGTCTCCCACTCCATTCCCAGTGTGTTCACTGCCCTTTTTTCTTCTCTGGTCTTGGACATGTCAGATTTTATGCTCTGAGCTTGGACTGCAGTGAACAGTGATACTTTCCACCCTCCTTTGGGAAAAAAGGGACACAAACTCTCCACATTTGATGTGAGAACCATGTTTGTTATTGGTTTTTTAAATGCTGAGGCCTGAACTTCGATCTAAGGGGAAATTGCAGGGGACTGGATTGGGGAAGAGAGAAAATTGGGGTGAGAAAGGGCACACGAGGAAGCGCCATTGATTGTTTCAGATGATGCTTTGTTGTTTGTGAAATAAACATATCCTCTGAACTCGGGCCATCTTTTCAGAATTCTTTTGAAAACAAGGATGTTTTTCTTTCTCACTGCCTGTCTGTTTCTGACTTGTCCTCTCTGGGGCTATTTCAGCTGCTGCCCTGATGTTTCTNAGGTTTCCTTGGGGGCCTCAGGTTGCTCCAAACTCTAATTTTGTTTCCAGGGCACAGTGCTGTTGCTATGACATCCAGTCTCCCACTCCATTCCCAGTGTGTTCACTGCCCTTTTTTCTTCTCTGGTCTTGGACATGTCAGATTTTATGCTCTGAGCTTGGACTGCAGTGAACAGTGATACTTTCCACCCTCCTTTGGGAAAAAAGGGACACAAACTCTCCACATTTGATGTGAGAACCATGTTTGTTATTGGTTTTTTAAATGCTGAGGCCTGAACTTCGATCTAAGGGGAAATTGCAGGGGACTGGATTGGGGAAGAGAGAAAATTGGGGTGAGAAAGGGCACACGAGGAAGCGCCATTGATTGTTTCAGATGATGCTTTGTTGTTTGTGAAATAAACATATCCTCTGAACTCGGGCCATCTTTTCAGAATTCTTTTGAAAACAAGGATGTTTTTCTTTCTCACTGCCTGTCTGTTTCTGACTTGTCCTCTCTGGGGCTATTTCAGCTGCTGCCCTGATGTTTCTGGATAAATTGTGTTGGGTACACTGTTTCCGTTTGCCAGCATTCCAGAAGCAAAGTCCTTTAGACACAACCTTCTCTGTCTTCACAGCCCAAATGCATGTTTGGGAACACCAGAGAATAAACCACTTCCATCTCCCAGTAAGTGCAGGGGTGACTGCTTTCTTACTACAGGGCAGACAGAAGATACGTTTTTCTCATTTTTTCAGAGTGAGTGAAATTCTGTGAGGACAAACTTTAGCATAGGAGACTTGGATAAGGGTTGTCTGTTTGCGCTTGGTCCTTTTGTTTTTGTACTTCAGAACTGGACTGGAAACCTAGATGCTTCTCAATTGGTCCTCCTCAAGTGTAGATAAATAATAGTGATAACTACTATTACAAAATTGGACATTTTCCCTACTAATCCATACTGAAAGCAATATTATTCAAATTTTAGTGCTATGTTTTACAGTCTTTTTTCCTCCTAATCTTAGTTCTTTAGAAAGAAGTCTAAATTCTGTTGAAATCTTTAGAAGTAAAGTTTAATCTTATTTTTAGTCTTTGGCTTCAAGTACAAAGCATTCTTCTTTCCCAATTGATTTTTTCTTTCCTGATATGTCTAACTGACTGAAATAATCTTTGTGTCTTTACTGCTTTCTACTCACTATTTGTCCATCAGTGTGCATTTGCTGCCTTCCCTCTTTCTGGAGACATGTCAGTTTTTCTATGAAATAAACTGTTTTGTTCTGCCCTCTTTTCCTGTATAACCCTATTCCCAAATTGTTTTTTCTTTACCTTTTCCTTCCCATTTCTATCAGAATCTGAATCAATTCTATACCCTACTGGCAGTTGTTAACTAGAGTGTAGAATAACAAATTGGCTTACTTGTTTATTAAGAACTTTTTTAAAAATGTATTTCTTGTAAGGGTGACAATCTCCCCATGTCTTGATAGCACCAGAGAAGGAAAAGGTCATTCCACAGAATCATCCTCCACCATGATCTTATGCTTGGTAAAATATTGCTGATTTCACTTTATAATAGATTAAAGACAGCAGTGTTTGGTAATTTTATGCAGAGGGAGGAGTCTCCTCTGCCTTGAACCTCGGGGCAGTCTGTGAGTACTCCAGTGGAATTTGATGAAAGTTTGACTGTGCAGTGAGAGGGCCCAGGCTTGGACAGGTTGTGCATCTCGACATCCGCTCTGGCTGGAACACTCAATCCTGAAGCATTCAGTCACCATGAAAAAGTATGACTCCTTTTGATCATAGGAGAAGCCATGAGCAGGCACTTCTTGTGGTAGTCCCAGCTAAGCTGAGCCTTCCAGCCAAGGATCCAAATAGACAAAGTGAAGCCATCTCTGACCTTCAGACCAGCCCATCTATTAATCAGTACCACCAAGTGACCTCATTCAGCATCATCGAGGGCAGAAAAACCATCCTGTAAAACTGTACCCAAGTCTCTGACCCATAAAATTCTGAAATATCATGAAATGGTTGCTGTTTTGAGACATTATGTTTTGGAATGATTTGTTATACAGAATTTAATAACTGGAATGCCCTTAAGGCTGCGAAATTTTACTGTGGACTGGTGGGGCCTTGGAAGAACACTCAGGGAAAAGATAGTTTCTCCTTTGGGCCAGCTTGTACCCTGAGAAGGAGCTGACCACATTGCTTCATGACCTCTTGAACAAAAGGATAATATCCTGCTTAGCCTGCAACTACTATATGTAATTTGAACCCCAATCGTAAATTCATGGTGTAAAAATTTTAATTTCTTTAGTTTTTTCAAATACCTTCTGCTTTAAGCTTTCATTCTACTTACACCAGTCATCAGAGAATCCTTCCCTTTCCCTGGTATCAGCAAACTACAGTTTCTAGGCCACGTGTTTTTCTATGCTCTCCAAGCTTACAATTTTTTTTTTAATGAATATAAAAAGAGTTGTTTTAAAAAAAGAAAGAATATGCAACAGAGACAAAATATGGCACTCAGATTCTAAACTATTTGGTATCTGACCCTTCACAGAAAAAATTTGACCATTCTTGGTACAAAGAATTGAAGTAACAGTCTGAAATTGTCATCTTTATATGGGATGTGTATAAAAACCTCTGGGATACCTGCTGTTGTGCTTAGATAACAGACATCAGCTGACATACAATTTACCCCTTGTATCTCACTCATCTAGAAGTTTTATTTAACAGTCTTGTTTTTCTTCCCCAGGACTCACCTCTGGACTAGTAAGGGAAGAGGTTCAGGATGTACACATTATTTACTGAGCTTCCACTAAATGGCAGGCACTGTGCTCGGCACTTTGATAGACCGGTAAATAAACAAAGATCCTTACATCATTCTAAAACAGGTAGCAGACAATAAACCATAGAAAAAAATGAATATTTTAGTAATATTTATTTACTAAAAACATGTAGTACTAAAGTATATATGAAAAGTACAATCAAAAAAGAACAGATAGAAGACAATAGGAGGGGAAAGTTGGAGGTGGAGAATCTTAGGGCAGGCCTTATTAAGGGTAAGTATTTGAAATAAAATCTGAAGGAGGTCAGTAAATGAGCCATGTAGATATCTGTCTGGGAGATGAGTGTGCCTAGGTACTGAAGACAGCAGCATGCCTGACAAGTTGAAGCACCATGAGGGAAGCTGGTGTAAATGCAAAGGAACGTAATCAGAGAGCAGGGTTATGTTTGAGTCTTATCTTCAAGAAAATTAGAAATACCAAGGGAACATTTCATGCAAAGATGGGCTCGATAAAGGACAGAAATGGTATGGATCTAACAGAAGCAAAAGATATTAGGTGGCAAGTATACACAGAAGAACTGTACAAAAAATATCTTCATGACCCAGATAATCATGATGGTGTGNGAACTCTGGGAGTTGGTGATGGACAGAGAGGCCTGGTGTGCTGCGATTCATGGGGTCGCAAAGAGTCGGGCATGACTGAGCGACTGAACTGAGAACAGAGATCACTTTGTCTGCTCTGCTGAAATCAGATTGGGGGAGGCGGGGTGGGGCAAGAGTAGAAGCAGATATACTTATTGGGAAGCTACAGCAATAACCTAGCACATTATTATAATAGCTCAAATTTAAGGTGACAGCGTGGAGATGGTTAAAAAAACAACAAAAACTGCTAAGGCTCATTATTTCTAAGATTCCATTATTTCTCCTTCAAAGTTGTCCTTCTTAGCTCAAAAATTATTTTATAGATTAAAGCTTTAGATTTATGCTCTTAAATGATCATGTAGTGTCCAAATCTGTAGACTAAGTCTTGACTTGTTGGCCTTCCCTTCAAGACCCAGGCTTCTAAATCTCCAGACCTGGAAAGAATTCCCTTTTTCTCTGCCTTCTAGGGAATAAATCCTATCCTTGAATTCATGAGCCTAGAATAGCCTCACTGCAACTTGATTGATGAAAGAAGGCTGAGATAAAGGCAAAGCAGGAAAAGACTAGGGGAAAACCACTTCTCTCTTTCCGGGACTCCAGTTATACATTTGTTACTTCTTTCACTGTTGTCCTTCATAATCCCTGAGAGTCTGCTGATATTTTTAATTCTCAGATTGAATGCTTTCTCTTGATCTGTCGTCCTATGGGTTAACTTTTCTTTCATCTTCAATCTGTAGTTAAAGCCAGTCAGAGAATTTTCTAAAAGATACTGTATCTTTGAGTTTTAGCGTTTCCATAGTGTCATTTAAAATTTTTTTTCAGTTCAGTCGCTCAGTCGTGTCCAACTCTTTGCAACCCTGTGAACTGCAGCACACCAGGCCTCGCTGTCCATCACCAACTGCCGGAGTCTACCCAAACCTGTGTCCATCGAGTCAGTGATGCCATCCAACCATCTCATCCTCTGTCGTCCCCTTCTCCTCCTGCCTTCAATATTTCCCAGCATCAGGGTATTTTCCAATGAGTCAGCTCTTCGCATCAGGTGGCCAAAGTATTAGAGTTTCAGCCTCCAACATCTGTCCTTCCAATGAATACCCAGGACTGATCTCCTTTAGGATGGACTGGTTGGATCTTCTTGCTGTCCAAGGGACTCTCAAGAGCCTTCTCCAACACCACCACACACTTCAAAAGCATCAATTCTTCAGTGCTCAGCTTTCTTTTTAGTCCAGCTCTCACATCCATACATGACCACTGGAAAAACCATAGCCTTGACTAGACGGACCTTTGTGGACAAAGTAATGTCTCTGCTTTTTAATATGTTGTCTAGGTTGGTCATAAGGATGCTGCTATTATTGCTTACGTTTTTTTTAAATCATAAAAATCATGTTTTCCTTTGTGTCTTTTTGAGTATAGTTAAAGAGATGCTTTAAAATCTTTGTCTGATATTTCAGTACCTGGTTCATCTCACATCTGGTCTTCGTTGATACTCTTAAATATAGGTTGCATTTCCCTTTGTCTTCATGTTATAAGAAAATTTGAATGATATCCTAGATATTGAGTATATTTATATCAAAGAAGCTCTGGATTCTGTTATGTTCCTTTGAAAAATGCTGATGAATTTTGTAAGTTAATTGAACTCAAACTGCAGACTTTTCCTCCCCTGCCATGAGTATCAGCTGAAATCGTTCCAGCTTTTCAGCCTTGGCTGGATTGTTTGCAGTCTTCCCATGCATATGGGACATGGCGGCCGGCGCGGGGGATGGTCAGCCACAGACTGGGACGAGATTTATGTACAAAACTGAGGACACTGTCTGTACCTTTCCTTTCTGTGATATCTCCCCTCACTTTCCAGCTGCTGGACTTACTCTGAACTTTTACTTCATATTTTCAAGCCACTTCACTGTGAGTTGTTCTCTCTGAGTTTGCATTGACCCAAATGGCAAAGTAGGAACTTCCCTACTGCTCAGTTCAGTTCAGTTCAGTTCAGTCTCTCAGTCGTGTCCGACTCTTTGCGACCCCATGAATCGCAGCATGCCAGGCCTCCCTGTCCATCACCAACTCCCGGAGTTCACTCAGACTCACGTCCATTGAGCCAGTGATGCCATCCAGCCGTCTCATCCTCTGTCGTCCCCTTCTCCTCCTGCCCCCAGTCCCTCCCAGCATCAGTCTTTTCTAGTGAGTCAACTCTTCGCATGAGGTGGCCAAAGTACTGGAGTTTCAGCTTTAGCATCATTCCTCCCAAAGAAATCCCAGGGCCGGTCTCCTTCAGAATGGACTGGTTGGATCTCCTTGCTAAAAGCCATCAAAATGGGTAACTCACCGAGTGCTCTTCCTTTTTTTTGTTTTGTCAAGTGTCTACTCTCCTTCCAATGTTTGCTTTCCTCTAGTGGTTCTCACAGGCCTGCAGATAGTAGTTTTGTAGTTGTTTGCTCCAAAAATGTTAGCCAAATGAGAACTGTTCAAATATTACCAAAAATGAAACCACTTCCTACTTTTTGCAGGTCTTCAGTTACTCATCTGTCTTCCATTATTCAAGAGCCCATTGCATGGCTGTATTTTATGCATCTCTGTTTCTGTTGCCCAGAGACTTGTACTCAGTGTGTGATCCCTGTGCTTGACAGCGTTGGCCTTACCTGGGAGCTTGTTAGAAATGCAGACTCTCCAAGATTACTGAGTGAGAATATGTACTATAACAATACCACAGGCGATTCATAGGTACATTCAATTTGATAAACTCTGGCATAGAGCACACTGAAGGCCACACTGCAAATGCTAATTGAAAGTATAAATAAATTCTTCACCGCTACTAAATGCAATATATTTGGATTGAGAAGTCATTTTGCTCTCAAATTTTAATAACAGCATTTGATTTTGTTTATCTTCTTCCTTAAAAAACAAAAACCCTCTTTCGAAAACTGATAGATAAGGTTGGCAAATAGGAATCTGAACAGTAAAGGAGAAGTATTTTAAAGGGCCATATCATAAAATGGAAAGTATGACCACTGCATTTACAAAAGAACCAGCATCATACGTGGTTATAATTAAAATTAAGAAATTTTATGAATCACGTCTTCTGTCTGCTTTTTTAAAAAAGCTATTCCCTCAGCCTCTAGGCTATAGATAAAAATCTTCTTCAAAAAGAATTTCCCGCCCCCATCTCATGCATAAATTCATCCAGATGAAAGCATTCTTTTTTATTGGCAAGCAAAGCTGATGATAATTATGGGCCCTGGCAAAGCAAATCCTGTCAGAAAAATATTTCTGATAAATGTCTATAGTTTAGAAAACTACAAAATAATTTTCAAATACAGAACATAGAAGAAACTTGACACAAACCAAATGAATTCATTTCCTTTATATTTAAAAAACATTCTAATTGATTACAAATATTTTTCACTCATCTTCAGCTAATGGTAACTCAATGTAATTTTATATGCATTGCATTCTTTAAAGGAAAATCATAATTTAAAAGCATGCAAATGGAAAACAGTGCTAGTGAACAAAAGAACTGTCAAGTAGAAAAAAGTCATAAATAAAGCAGGAAAAAAATAGAATCATCAAGAAGAATTTGTAGCACATACCTAAAAGGGCAACAAAAGCATGTTTATGCACCATGACCATGATAATTATTTTGCCCACAGATATAAAAATAATATCAAATTTCTTACCTATAATGAAATTAATTAAACATCATTTCTCCAAGTTATCAGTAATTTTTACTGCCACATGGTAGGTGAAAGTTAGTGGGGTTTTTTTTTTTTTCTGTTCTGAGCATATGATGTTATTACGTAAGTACTAACTTGTGAAAATAATACTACTAAACAAGAATGCAACAACACATTTAATAATGAACCTTCTTTTAAAAGAAATGTGGCATTTTCATCTGTATGCCAAAATAAATTTCCTTGGTAAATACCTGTAGTAGCTCTCAACACTTAAAATCAGCTAATAATTGACAGCTATAGTTCTCAAATCATGGAAAAGAATCAGTAGTGGAAATACTCCAGATATGGATAAATAATTGTCAGCTTTAAAAGGATGTTTTCCAGTTTTTAACTCAAGTGGCCATTGAGATTGGCCAAGAATGCCTCATCGAACTAATTTGTTGCAGGCCTCAGACTGATCCAGTGGACCAAGGTCCTGGATCCCTTCCCCTTGGCTTCCCAACAGAATCACTGATAATGGAGATATGGATCCATCTCTGTGGATTCTGAAAGTATTGAAGGATTATAAGGAACATGAGTTCTAGGACCAAACACATCTTTGATTTAAATCCTGGTTCTGCCTTATCATTATGGTGTGACCTTCAGCAGTTTAACTTTTAAGCTTCTGTTTCTTCTCCTTTGGAATAAAGAAGAGTTAATAATCTCCCATATCTCATAGGATTATTTAAAGCATGAAATGAGACAATTTATGTCATATTTCACTGAGAGTAAGTGCTGTTCAACTGGTTCCTCTACTTCCTCCTCCTCATCCTCTGTTCTTGCCATAAATGAATTTTCAGGATGTAAAATCTATTGAGTGAATGATAAGTGATGTCAGCCATGACTTTGAAACAGTGAATGTCTAGAGGAATGCTGTCCAACAGATTACACTTGAAGATGGAATTATTCTAGCCTGTGCTGCCCAGTATGGTACCCATTAACCAACCACCTGTGGCTTAGGGGCACTTAAAGTGTGGCTGGTGCAACTGAGATGCTAAATTTTGTTTCATTTTTAAAATTTTATTTTTATTGAAGTATAGTTGGTTTACAGTTTTGTGTTATTTCTGCTGTACAGCAGTGAGGTTCTAAATTTTAAATTTTGTTTAATTTAAATGCAAATTGAGCCACATGTGGTTAATGGCTACTGTATTGGATGGTGCAAATCTAAAGCAAAGATCATAAGCTTAATTGCATAAAGGGAGAAGACAGGTGATAAATCAGTGAAGTGAGTTGAGTCTATAACAGGGTGTGGACTTATGGAAATTACAGACATAGGAATGCCTTGTTTTAAAGGAGTCTCAGCAGTACTAGCCTTAGTCAGTGCTGCTGGATAGGTGTTTGTCCAGCTTTCCTCATGTTTCAGGAGAAGCCAGAAATGCAAGTTTGCATGCAAAGTTTTACTATTCTTTAATGTGTCAACAAACTTAAAAAAATTTGAAGCACTCCAAGCCAAACAAAATACATTTACCAACTAGATGTGGGCCATGAAACATCAGTCTGCAGCCTCTAGTTGAGAGCCCACTCCTAAAAAATTATGAAAAAAATCACCAAATAACACTGTCCATAGGAAGAGCAGGGAGCATCAGCCTTGTTACATGTCAAATAGATTTGAGGAAGTGGGACTTCTTAGGAACCCCATTAATGACCTCATTGGCTACATCAAACCTTCAGAAGCTGTCTCATTCCTGGGTCCTCCATTCCACATGGCTTATAAACTGAAAGGACCTAGCCTAAGGAAAAAGAATCTTGCAAAGACATTGATGTTTCCTGGTCTAGCTCACCACCACCACTTGGTGTCCATTGGTGTATGCATCTCTCCCTAAAAGAGTGACAGGAATAGGAACCAGGTCAGTCTTCCATGTTCTAAATTCTTAAGATTCTGGCAAGCCTCAACTGATGGAAAAATGGAAGGGCTTCTGTCCTGCTTGAACATGAAGCTCTCTGGCATCTGATGACTCTATGAAGCCACCAGAGTTTACCCACGATATATTCTTGTATTCATTCCCTCAATTTCAGCCTTGTCTTCATGTAGGAGCCAAACATTAAGGTAACACATCATCTGAAGTAAGAGCACTATTTTTGGCCTCAGGCCCAGGATTCAGATTGTCCGTTTACTATCTGTGTGGCTTTAAGCAAGAGACTGTTTTTTTAAGAGCATCGAAATTGTATTTCACTTAATTCACATAATGCCTATTATTTTTTTCTGATTGAGATATAGTTAATTTGCAATGTTGTGTTCGTTTCTTTTGTACAGCTACATATATACACACAGATTCTTTCCCTTCTAGTTTATTGCAAGATATTGAATATTGTTGCCTGTGCTATATAGTAGTACCTTGATATTTATCAATTTTATACAGGGTAGCTAAGCGTGAGACTTCTTAATACCTCCTCCACACAATGAGAAAAGTGAGAATATCTTCCTTATAAGTTGATGAGAAGATTAGATGACAAAAACATGTTAAGGGCTAGTATAATCAGGAAGCTCTCAGTTGGGGAGGGAGAGACGTTTATGTATGATGGATGACATCTTTGCTCCATACAGTAGCATTCCAAGGGGATGGGTACAGTGGGGGTTATCTCTCTCAGTCAAGAGGAGTATTTTATCATTTACTTTTTTAGAATTACTGGTGTAGGTGATAATTAAAAACAGATTGACTTTTCAGTTCACTTCAGTCAGTCGTGTCTGACTCTGCGACCCATGGACTTGCAGCACTGTAAGCCTCCCTGTACATCACCAGCTCCCGGAGCTTGCTCAAACTCTTCTCCATCGATTCGGTGATGCCATGTGACCATCTCATCCTCTGTCATCCCCTTCTCCTCCCGCCTTCAATCTTTACCAGCATCAGGGTCTTTTCAAATGAGTCAGCTCTTCGCATCAGGTGGCCAAAGTATTAGAGTTTCAGCTTCAACATCAGTCCTTCCAGTGAACACTCAGGACTGATTTCCTTTACGATGGACTGGTTGGATCTTGCAGTCCAAGGGACTCTCAAGAGTCTTCTCCAGCACCATAGTTCAAAATCATCGATCTTTGGTGCTCAGCTTTCTTTATAGTCCAACTCTCACATCCATACATGACTACTGGAAAAACCAGAGCTTTGACTGCACACATCTTTGTTGTCAAAGTAATGTCTCTGCTTTTAAATATACTGTCTCGGTTTGTTTTAAAATCCTCTGTAGACACTGCACTAAATGATTGTCTGCTCCTAAGGAGACCACTGCCACTGGCCTTTCGTGCATCTAGTGATGAATGAGATGCATCACTGGCTTCATATTTATCCTTTGTGTGGTCTTGCTCTCTGAATATCTTTTATTACTGGTTTTAGTCCCTGTTGACCCCTTAGCTGAATTGTGTATATTATAATGATGAGTTGAAAATAGACTCCATTCAAACAGATACTGAGCATTTATGACACAGGGTGACCAACTTGTACCAGTTTGCCTAGGCCTTTCCCAATTTGAGCACTGAAAGTCCCATGGTCCCTCAGTCCTCTGCAACTAGGGGATAGTTGATTATCTTACACTTGCCAGACATTAAGGAAAGATAGTGGAAAGGTAAGAAGCCGGGTTCTAATACCAGTAGTTTGAATATCGTTTGGTGTAGTATCAATGGAGAAAGAAGTACAGTTGACCCTTGAAACAGCACAGGTTTAAACTGTGTGGATAACCTTACATGAATTATTTTTCGATAAATTCACGCAGCACTATGGGCTTCCAGCTCGGTTGAATCCACAAACACGTAACCGCGGATACGGAAGAACTGTGGATCCTGAGGGTGGACTGTAAATTATTGAGACATTTTTGACTGTGAGAGCTGTCTGAGCCCCTAACCTCCGCATTGTTCAGAGGTCACCTGTACTCACCAGAAAGAGAAAAAAAAACATGTTTAAGAACTTGTCTAACACATGCCTTGCCCAGATCCCCTGCTTTTGGCATCATGCAAACATCTCCCTCCACCCTCTAATCACCTCTATGTATCCATACTCATTTAGCTGAACCTGGAAGTACAGAGTTAGCAACCAGGTCTTCGTGCCCTTTCTTGTCTCCCATGTTTGTGATGGGTCTGCTCAGAGAATGTTCAACATGCTCTAAAGGAGGCCACACAGATGTGCAGCCTGGGCCAAACTGATCATTGCATAATTGATAATAGTCCTTTTGTATTCAAATTCTATTTAGATTATTGTACATAGCAGGTGACAGGTGTTCAGAGAACATTAGCCAGTCTGCCTGTTGCCAGGAACATCCTGAGACCAGCTGGGGCAGGGAGCCCAGAGGAAATCCCCGGAGTAATTTAATAGTTCTCAGGGCTTTGGGTTTGTGAGGATTACAACCGAGAATTAAGGTGGTATTGACCACCCACTTAAGAAGGGGCTTTGTGCTTTTCCCTTCTACACTTACTATTTTTGTTCCCAAGGAAATTGCTGCATGGTGACCAAGACAAAAACTTTTTTCTCCCCACTTAACACGAGAAAGAGTGAAATAGCATCTAGTAAAGGAGGAACCTGCTTTAAAACACGCATTATTGGGTACACCAGTTTGAGGTGGATGAGAGTTGTTTAACTCTCTTTTAACAAGATCTATACCAGAGTCAGATGTTTCAGGAAAACTGTAGAATGCAACTTTCAGGGTCAGAAGTTCGTTCTGAAATAGAACTAGATAGAACATTTCACTCAGTTTCTCAGAATACATATTCTAGATTCAAAGCTAAAATTTTCACACTTAATAGAGCCACTACCTTGCTGTGTGTTCAAAAATCTACTTATAGTTGGCCTCAGTTTTTGAATATTTCTCCCCTGCTTTCTCAGACAGTTTGGTTATTCAGAATAAGTTTAGATCAAAATTCATACATTGGCTCATTCCCCAAACATTTACTAAACATGCCTACAACACACTACGTGAGACAGGATTCATTCCAGCATCCGTCCCACAGATATTTCTGGAGATCTGCTATGTGATAAGTTCTAACCAAGGCTGTGAAGACATGTTCTGTTCAGGGAGCTTATATTCCAACAGATCAGAAAGAACCATCTGGTGATACTTGCTACAGAAGTAGAATGGAGTAAGGGAGAGGTGAAAAGTGGTAGGGTGGGAGTAGAAGAGACTATTTGAGCAAAAAGTTGAAAATGATGAGTTAATTGGCCAGATGGACTTTTGGGAGCAAAACGTTCCTGGCAGGAGAACAGGCTGCAAAGGCCCTGTGGCAGAGGATACCTGGAATGCTTGAGGCCACAGTAAGGACTTCAGCTTCACTGAGTGACACAGGAAGCCTTCATAGGGTTTTGAATAAAGAAGTGAAGGGATCTATCATCTTATCAAGATCATCCTGATTACTGTATGATAATCATTAAAAATCAAGAATAGATTTAGGGAGACTGCTTAGAGGACTGTGGAATTTTCCAAGGAAGAGAAGACAAAGGACAAATACATAATTCTAGCTCTCAGCAAGCTTATAAACTACTGAAAACAGATCTTTGCAGCATTTTATTTAAAATGAGGTAAAATGGAATAAGGAAAAGCAAACCAAGGAAAGGTTGGTTAATTGCTTCCATTAGGGAAAAGCTTCTCGGAGAAGGTGTCTGTGAGAAAGACTTACTCTTCTTTTCATTCTTTTAAGACCTTCTTCAGTCCTTCCTCTTTTACTTCTTCTCTCTCTCCATCTTTCCATATACTTCTCTCTCTTTTTCTTATATAAAACTTTTTAGCTTTAGTATTAGTTAATCTGGAGAAGGAAATGGCAACCCACTCCAGTATTCTTGCCTAGAGAATTCCATGGACAGGGGATCCTGGTGGGCTACTGTCCATGGGGTCTCATAGAGTCGGACACAACTGAAGCGACTTAACATGCATGCATGCATTGGAGAGGGAAATGGCAACCCACTCTTGTATTCTTGCCTGGAGAATGCTGGGGACAGAGGAGCCTGGTGGGCTGCCGCCTATGGGGTCATACAGAGTCGGACATGACTGAAGCGACTTAGTAGCAGCAGCAGCGTTAGTTAATTTCACAATATGTAAATCAGATTGATTATATTCTTTGCAGCCAAAGATGGAGAAGCTCTATACAATCAGTAAAAACAAGACCAGGAGCTGACTGTGGCTTGGATCATGAATTCCTTATTGCCAAATTCGGACTTAAATTGAAGAAAGTAGGGAAAACCAACAGGTATGAACTAAATCAAATCCCTTACGATTACACAGTGAAAGTGAGAAATAGATTCAAGGGATTAGATCTGATAGAGAGAGTACCTGAAGAACTATGGACAGAGGTTCGTCACATTGTACAGGAGGCAGGGATTGAGACCATCTCCAAAATGGTTGTCTGTGGAGGCCTTACAAATAGCTGTGAAAAGAAGAGAAGCAAAAAGCAAAGGAGAAAAGGAAAGATATACCCATTTGAATGCACAATTCCAAAGAAGAGCAAGGAGAGATAAGAATGCCTTCCTCAGTGATCATTGAAAAGAAATAGAGGGAAACAATAGAACGGGAAAGACTAGAGATCACTTCAAGAAAATTAGAGATACCAAGGGAACATTTCATGCAAAGAGGGCCTTAAAAAAGGACAGAAATCGTCCTTTAGAGTTAGATTGTATGGATCTAACAGAAGCAGAAGCTATTAGAAGCTATTAGCTATAAGAACAGGTGGGAAGAATACACAGAAGAACTATAGAAAAAAATATCTTCATGACCCAGATAATCACGGTGGTGTGGTCACTCACCTAGAGCCGGACATCCTGGAAGGCAAAATCAAGTGTGCCTTAGGAAGTATCACTATGAACAAAGCTAGTGGAGGTGATGGAATTCCGGTTGGGCTGTTTCAAATCCTAAAAGATGATGCTATGAGAGTGCTACACTTAACATGCCAGCAAATTTGGAAAACTCAGCAGTGGCCACAGGACTGGAAAAGGTCAGTTTTCATTCCAATCCCAAAGAAAGGCAATGCCAAAGAATGCTCAGTCTACTGCACAGTTGCACACTAGCAAAGTAATGCTCAAAATTCTCCAAGCCAGGCTTCAGCAGTACGTGAACCATGAACTTCTAGATGTTCAAGCTGGTTCTAGAAAAGGTAGAAGAACCAGAAACCAAATTGCCAACATCTGTTGGATCATTGAAAAAGCAAGAGAGTTCCAGAAAAACATCTACTTCTGCTTTATTGACTATGCCAAAACCTTTGACTGTGTGGATCACTGTGGAAAATTCTTCAAGAGATGGAAATACCAGATCACCTGACCTGCCTCCTGAGAAATCTGTATGTAGGTCAAAAAGCGACAGTTAGAACTAGAAATGGAACAACAGATGGGTTCCAAATTGGGGAGGGAGTACATCAAGGCTGTATATCGTCACCCTGCTTATTTAACTTATATGCAGAGTACATCATGAGAAATGCTGGACTGGATGAAGTACAAGCTTAAATCAAGATTTCCAGGAGAAATATCAATAACCTCAGATATGCAGATGACACCGCCCTTATGGCAGAAAGCAAAGATCTAAAGAGCCTCTTGATGCAAGTGAAAGATAAGAGTGAAAAAGATGGCTTAAAATTCAACATTCAGAAAACTAAGATCATCACGTCTGGTCCCATCACTTCATGGCAAATAGATGGGGAACAGTGGAAACAGTGATACTTTATTTTGGGGGGGCTCCAAAATCACTGCAGACGGTGACTGCAGCCATGAAATTAAAAGACACTTGCTCCTTGAAAGAAAAGTTATGACCAACCTAGACAGCATATTAAAAAGCAGAGACATTACTTTGCCAACAAAGATCTGTCTAGTCAAAGCTATGGTTTTTCCAGTAGCCATGTATGCATCTGAGAGTTGGACTGAATAGAAAGCTTAGTCCTGAAGAATTGATGCTTTTGACCTGTGGTGTTGGAGAAGACTCTTGACAGTCCCTTGGAATGCAAGGAGATCCAACCAGTCCATCCTAAAGGAAATCAGTCCTGGAAATTCACTGGGAGGTCTGATGCAAAAGGTGAAACTCCAAAACTTTGGCTACCTGATGCGAAGAGCGACTCATTTGAAGTGATCCTGATGCTGGGAAAGATTGAAGGTGGGAGGAGAAGGGGATGACAGAGGATGAGATGGTTGGATGGTATCACTGACTCAGTGGGCATGAGTTTTAGTAAACTCTGGAAGTTGGTGATGGACAGGAAGGCCTGGCATGCTGCTGCAGTCCATGGGGTTGCGAAGAGTGAGACACAACTGAGCAACTGAACTGAACTGACTGAATCATTCACAAAAGCTAACTTTTATGTCACCTTTATAGTACCTTATTCTTACCGCTCTCGAATGTCGTATTTTATTTATCTCCTCTCAAGCCAGTAGAGTTCAGTACATTGAATACTATTTTAAAGAAGATTTTAAGCACTGAAGGATAGATTTTGATATTCAAACTATGATAATTTATTAAACTGGTTAAAGTAGTGTTTGAAATGAAGGAGGCGCATGTGGTGAAGGAAGCAGAGATGCAGTTAGATTAGCAGAAAAGCAGTAATGGCTAGAGCGGGGTCCCAAGCCCACGGAGATTTAGTCACCATTCTCTGTTCCTCTATGGCTGTGTGAAATTTTTTCTAATAAAACATTTAAAAACCTCATTATCATGACATACTGCCATCTGTGATACAAAACATTTAATATCTTTTAGAAATGATATTTGAAAGTCTTTTTTTTTGTTGGGAACTGATCTCTGAATAGAACATCTCAGGAAGTAACTTTTAAATATATAAGCAGACTCGTGCAGATATTCCTTTACGTCTTGAATTTGACTTAATGACATAACAGCCTCTATTGTACATTTAGTTCCGTAATATTGACTTTCAGTTTGATAATGAATAAATTACCAAGATTATTTGAAATATCTGGCAGAGGAGGTCTGGAATAAGGCCTACCTTCCTCATCAGGGCACAGCACCAGGTAGGTGTGTAACACTTATTTGTGGAACTGATTGCTGAAGCAATTTATATCTAAGAACCCACTCAGGACCAGACCTAGACGACTAATTCTTAAAAAAACAGAACACTAGAGGGCAGTCTTCACATTGAGAACAAATGGAAAGGTATAGCTGATGATTAGGAGTCAGACTGACACTTGTTAATAGCCTTCTAAATTGAAAGATTATGTTAAATTAACCTTCATATATTTTATGTAACCTCTACTATTGGTGTAGCCTGAAAAAATTAAAATCATTTAGATATGCCTTATACAGGTATGTATGTGTTTATCTTTTCATAGAACATACAGTATGGATTATATTATATTACATCAGAAATTTAATTTTTTTAGATGTTGATCTAATAGATATTCTTTGACAATCTTGGAAACCTAAATTAGGAGACAGAAAATTGAAATCCAAGCTTGAATTGGTTAAACTCTCTGCAAACATACACCCCCAAAGTCCAGAGCAGTTTAAATGCATCACAGGCACTTGCTTCTTTTCCTGTTTCACTGGAACCTATTTTCCTTCCCAAATAATGACTGTGATGAATCAAAGGCCATGGGTTCCTCAGTTTCCAGATAAGCAGCCTTTAATCAGTTGTTTTCCTTCCATCACTTTTTTTTTTTCCTTTCCTAACATCTTATTTGAATTTGTGTTTTATTCCTGTGATGCATTTTCTTCTTTTTGTCCAGGTGACATCTGCCAGCATCCCAGAGCCCCAAAAGATATCACATTGAGGAGTCCATTTATATAAAATTTCTGAGTAACAGAGGTTTAAAAACTGAGAATGCATTAGCAATTCCTAGGGAGATTAGAAACCACAGGAGGAAGGGAAGGAGGTGGGAGGAAGTTGAGTGTCATTATTGAAGGATGACTCAAGGGATCCCTATGGTGATGAAATGTTCAGTGTCTTGACTGTGGTGGTGGAAACACAAGCCTACACAAGTAGTAAAATTGTATAGAACTAAGCACACACCTATACAGACACAAGTCCAAGTGAAACTGGAGAAATCTAAATATGATTGTTGGATTGTGTCTTTGTGAATGTCCTGGTTCTTCTATTAAACTGTAGTTATACAAAATGTTAACACTAGGAAAGATCAGCTAAAGTGTATGCAGGATTGGTTTCTCTGTTTTATTTGTTGAAACCAAATATGGATCTTTAGTTATCTCAAAGTAAAATTTCAATTAAAAGACAGTATAAAAAAAGGTTAAAGAATTCAAATAATGCAGCTGCTTAGCCATTCAAATTTAAATAAGTCTTCAGACTCCTAACCGATTTTTTTCTGCTTGTTCGGACTTAAATTTTCTAGAACAATATTTGTCAAGTGGTTGTTTCTCGATCCTAAGACTATGGCTGAAGCGTTGATCAAAATAATCTGAGACAAGTTCCCTAAGGCAAAAGGGGAAAAAAGTAATTTCCGAAGTAGATTGGCTATTTGAACAGTTGCCACAAAAATTACAGTATTGGAGAGAAAAATGGTAATGCTGGGAAAACACAAGTCTTTCCTCACTTATCATGCTTTCAAAATATTTTGTCAGGCTATGTCAATGAGAAATGAAATAGGTCATTAAACAACATGTTTGTTCAGTTCATGGGGGGAGCGTTGGTAATAAAATTTTAATTTTTCCCACCCTACATATGCTAAACTCTTCTATGATCCTTTGTCACCTCTTTTCTCACATTATTATCAGGCCTGTGACTGACAGATGTCTTGGGCTTTAACTTCTCAGGAGTCCTGACTTCTCCAACCTGAATCAAGTAACATAACGTATTGTCTAAATACCTAAAAGCAAAAAAAAAAAAAAAAAGTTTAGATGCCTCTGACCTCAGACCCACTACCCAGAATCACCTCTGACTCCAGATGACCAGTGGAAACATTTTCATCAATGGCTTCTAGCAAAGAATTATTTCCAGGAATCAGATGAACTTTGAGGTTGCACCTAAGTAAAGGGGAGATTAGATTAATGAATCATCGGAGGATAAGCTCTACTGTGGTAACAACCACTAAATCTTTTTTTTTTTTTTTAGTTTGTTTTGCTTTACAATGCTGTATTTGTTTTGCTATACACTGACATGAATCAGCCACGAGTGTACATGAGTTCCCAATCCTGAACTCCCCTCCCACCTCTCGCCCTATACCATCTCTCTGGATCATCCCTGTGCATCAGTCCCAAGCATCCTGCATCCTGCATCGAACCTNGAGTGAACTCTGGGAGTTGGTGATGGACAGGGAGGCCTGGCATGCTGCGATTCACGGGGTCGCAAAGAGACGGAGATGACTGAGCGACTGAACTGAACTGAACTGAATTGATAGTAAAACACTTCTAAAAGAGCTTACCAAAAGCAGAAACAAAGTTTGGGGCTAACAGTTTTGGGCTGCTATATTTTTTGAACATGTGCTTTAAATGTAGAAAAATCTACAAGCCCTTATTAAGGCAACCTCAGAAATTAGAATTTTTGCACTTCATTTATACTCTATCTCCTCTTTGTTATATGATAATTTTTTCTTTTCTTTTCTTTTTCTTTTTAAAATGTTTTTAAAATTTAAACTTATTTATTTTAATCAGAGTCTAATTACTTTACAATATTATATTGGTTTTGCCATACATCAACATGAATCTGCCACGGGTATAAACGTGTTCCCCATCCTGAACCCCCCTCTCACCGTCTTCTGCATACCATCTCTCTGGTCATTCCAGTGCACCAGCCCCAAGCATCCTGTATCCTGCATCGAACCTGGACTGGGGATTTGCTTCACATACGATATTATACATGTTTCAATGCCATTCTCCCAAATCATCCTACCCTCCCCCTCTCCCACAGAGTCCAAAAGACTGTTCTATACATCTGTGTCTCTTTTGCTGTCTCGCATACAGGGTTATTGTTACCATCTTTCTAAATTCCATATATATGCATTAGTATACTATATTGGTGTTTTTCTTTCTGGCTTACTTCACTCTGTATAATCGGCTCCAGTTTCATCCACCTCATTAGAACTGATTCAAAGGTATTCTTTTTAATGGCTGAGTAATACTCCATCGTGTATATGTACCACAGCTTTCTTATCCATTCATCTGCTGATGGACATCTAGGTTGCTTCCATGTCCTGGCTATTATAAACAGTGCTGCAATGAACATTGGGGTACACGTGTCTCTTTCAATTCTGGTTTCCTCGGTGTGTATGCCCAGCAGTGGGATTGCTGGGTCATAAGGCCATTCTANTCATCTGCTGATGGACATCTAGGTTGCTTCCATGTCCTGGCTATTATAAACAGTGCTGCAATGAACATTGGGGTACACGTGTCTCTTTCAATTCTGGTTTCCTCGGTGTGTATGCCCAGCAGTGGGATTGCTGGGTCATAAGGCCATTCTACTTCCAATTTTTAAAGAAATCTCTACACTGTTCTCCATAGTGGCTGTACTTGTTTGCAAAGTGTATTTTATTTTCAAATGGCAATTATTATAGCTCAATGGCTATAGCTTAATATTTTGATATACTCATGTTCACCTTCTATTCTTTTAAAAACATTTTTACAGTCTGATTTTTCCCTTTCAGAGTTCTTTATTTTGATTCATCTTTTGCTTGACTGGATTTCATAAATGTCTCTTTTATTTTCAAAGAGCACATTACGCTATATTCTCTATTTTTTTTCTCCTTTTTTGGTATGTTCTATGTTGGCTATTGTTTTTGATTTTGAAAGACAGCTTCCTTGTGTGTAAACTTCTTGGGTCACCCTTTATTTCCTTGGGATTTGTGACCTCTGTCTTATGCTATTGAGATGTTTGGTGCCAGTCTGAATTTTACCCTTGTAGGTAACTTGGTTTCTCTGCTTATGCATCCATGGGATTGTGTGATAGCGAAGTGAGGAGTGGAGGGATATGTAGGTCGGGGAGGGGCTGGTGGGAAAACAGGTGAGCATTGCAGAAGTAGAGCCAGAGTGATAGGATGAGGGAAAGGAACAGCTCTAAGGGAGACAGCATTGAACTTCCTTTTCTATAATTTTGCAACTCATTAAGTAGAAATAGAACCAGCTGCCGAGGAAGTTGTTCTGTAGGGAACAAAAGTTTTAATGAAACCCAAGAGTATGATTGCTTTACCTTTTACAGAAAATGGTCTTCCTTTTCAGGGCATCTTTGCAAGAAGACTGGGTGAGAAGTGGTACATTTCCATAAGCCATCACAAGGGTAACGCTACCATCTTTCATGTTTAAAGAGTCAAGTTTCATTTTCCTTGCAGGGAGGAAGGCCCTCAGCCCAAATACCTCCAGTTATTTTCTGTTTGATTTTGCAGACTATTAAGCAATGGATTTGGCCACAGGCTCACCCGTCCTAATGATGATTTTCTTGGACTAATATGACGAATCAGTTGGCAGTTGCCGAGTAACCATATGATGACAGCTTAGAGGAGGGGATACGAAGGGTCCAGGTCTGAGACAAATGGCAGGAGGAAAACAGAATGTGATTGAGACAATACTGAATCTGCAAAGCAGTCAAGGTACCCGTGCAGAGTGCCTGTAAATCATTCTGTTGGAGAGTCTGACACAGATGGAGTCTCTGCGGCTCTGAAGAAACCACCACTGTTCTTGGAAGACGAGTGGAAAAAATGAGTGTTGGAGTTATAGACGCCAACACTATACATGCATCCATCGAGGACTAATTGGTTGTCCTGGCTTCCATGGTGTCAGAAAGCCAAGTTCTATGATGATGGGCCAGCAGAAAAGAAAACAGTATCAGCCTCAGTGCCCAGAAAACCACCATGCAAAAGGAGAGAGGGAAACATTTGAAAGCTGTCTTGTTTTGAGTTTTTTTCATCTTGAAAAGGGGAAGTTCTGATGGAACATACAATCTAAGTGGATCAAAGAGAACTTTCTTGAAATGCTAATGAGAGCTGCCACTTCTTGTAAATGTACACGCTTTGCCTTTCACTGTCTAAGCACGCTGCACATACTTTATCTTATTGGATCCTAAGAACTCCAAGAGCCAAGGATGCTTATGATCTCTGATCCTGGTACCTAGTAATCTTCTCTTTGACCATAAAACTATCTCTAACTTTAGCAGTGGGGGTGGGGGATAGATAGGAGGATTGGATGACAACCAGAGGATTAGACCTTGGTCCGTGCTCTTTTTCTCCACTGATGTTGTCATAGATCCCTGCTGAAAACTGGGGAACCAGCAGTCTATTCCCCTGCTGTTGCTGAAGGGACAAGCTCAGGATTCCACCTCTAGATCAGCTCCTTTTTTTCATAGTGATGGAGAAGGGTTCAGTTCAGTCGCTCAGTCGTGTCTGACTCTTTGCGACCCCATGGACTGCAGCACACCAGGCTTCCCTATTCATCATTAACTCCTGGAGCTTGCTCAAACTCATGTCCATCGAGTCGGTGATGCTATCCAACCATCTCATCCTCTGTCGTCCCCTTTTCTTCCTGCCTTCAATTTTTCCCTGTATCAGGATCTTTTCCAATGAGTCAGTTCTTCGTATCAGGTGGCCAAAGTATTGGCATTTCAGTTTCAGCATCAGTCCTTCCAATGAATATTCAGGACTGATTTCCTTTAGGATGCACTGGTTGGATCTCCTTGCAGTCCAAGGGATTTTCAAGAGTGTTCTCTAACATCACAGTTCAAAAGCATCAATTCTTTGGCACTCACCTTTCTTTATAGTCCAACTCTCACAGCCATAAATGACTACTAGAAAAACCATAGCTTTGACTAGACAGATCTTTGTTGACAAAGTCATGTCTCTGCTTTTCTTCCAAGGAGCAAGTATCTTTTAATTTCATGGCTGCAGTCACCATCTGCAATAATTTTGGAGCCCAAGAAAATAAAGTCTGTCACTGCTTACATTGTTTCCTCATCTATTTGCCATGAAGTAAAGGACAGCGAGGCCTGACGTGCTGCAGTTCATGGGGTCACAAAGAGTCGGACATGACTGAGTGACTGAACAGAACTGAACTGATGGGACCAGGTGCCATGATCTTCATTTTTTGAATGATGAGTTTTAAGCCAACTTTTTCACTCTCCTCTCTCACTTTCATCAAGAGGCTCTTTAGTTCTTCACTTTCTGCCTTAATGGTGGTGTCATCTGCATATCTGAGGTTACTGATATTTCTCCTGGCAGTCTTGATTCCAGCTTGTACTTCATCCAGCCCAGTGTTTCTCAAGATGTACTCTGCACAGAAGTTAAACAAGCAGGGTGACGATGTACAGCCTTGATGTACTGCTTTCCCAGTCTGGAACCAGTCTGGAACCAGTCCAGTTCCATGTTTAGTTCTAACTGTTGCTTCTTTACCTGCATACAGATTTCTCAGGAGGCAGGTCAGGTGGTCTGGTATTCCACGAGACCATCTCTTGAAGAATTCCACCAGACCATCTCTTGAAGAATTTTCCACAGTTTGTTGTGATCCATATAGTCAGATGTTCTGGCATAGTCAATAAAGCAGAAGTAGATGTCTTCTGGAACTCTCTCGCTTTTTCAATGATCTAACAGATGTTGGCAGTTTGATCTCTGATTCCTCTGCCTTTTCTAAAACCAGCTTGAACATTGAAGTTCACAGTTCACATACTGTTGAAGCCTGGCTTGAAGAGTTTTGAGCATTACTTTACTAGTGTGTGAGATGAGTACAATTGTGTGGTAGTTTGAACATTCTTTGGCATTGCCTTTCTTTGGGATTGGAATAAAAACTGAACTTTTCCATTCCTGTAGCCACTGCTGAGTTTTCTAAATTTGCTGGCATATTGAGTGCAGCACGTTCACAGCATCATCTTTTAGGATTTGTGAAAATCAAGTGTGGCAACAGAAAGCGACCTCTCTGATCTTCAGTCTCCCTCCATCCTCACCCCTATGCACACACCTTACAATACTCTTTTCCCTTGTCAATTTTCTTCCTCCAATTCCTACAATTCCACCTCCTCAACAACCTGGGACTTGGAAAACTCCAGGCCTTGGAGCGAGCCACAGTGGTTTCCCTGTTTGCCCAGAGGAGGATGAAGAGCCTGGTTCTGGTGATGACCTCGTCTCAGCCTTGGGAAAAACCACACTCNCTTCTTTGGAGAACTGTCTATTTAGTTCTTTGGCCCATTTTTTGATTGGGTCGTTTATTTTTCTGGAGTAGCAGGATATGAGCCCCCCACCACCTCTACCACACACGAGTTTTTGTGAAAACTGGAGAAAATGGAGTGAAATCTGTAGTTTAGTTGACAGTATAATGTCAATGGCAGTTCCCTGGAGTAATACTGACCTGTAGTTAGATGTGATACTTTCATGGGGGAAGCTAGTTGAAGGGTTCAGGGATACTCTGTACTATTTTTGCAACTCTGTGAGTCCAGAGTGATCTCAACACACGTCAGCATTTCTCGCTCACCTACCCCACTTGCCCATCTGTGAAGCAGCTGAGGGTTCTTCTTTGTGTTGTGGATTCAGGCTGACAGATCAGCTCTTTAAAGAGTTTGGGAGGGCCTGGTCCTGGCACGTGAGTGCCCCTGCCCGAAAGTGACACCAGGACGGTCTCTCACCAGGTAGCCAGACCTAGTAGTCATGTGGGTAGGCAAAGGGGGAGGAAGGGAGAGTCAGTGAAGTCTTTGCATGTGCTCAGAACGTGGTAAGCTAGAAATATTTGGAAAATATCATGACTGATTCTCACACTGAAGCAAGCAATGAGCTGCAAAACAAGCTGTGGTGTTCTAAATACAAATTCAGGGCCTGTCAACAAGAAATTTGAGGAGGACTTATGCACTTTAAAGAATAAACATCTTTTCCCCTAGGTGAATTCAGGCTCTACTACTCATTTAATGGTTGACTTTGAGCCCATTACATCTCCCCTAAGCTTTAGTCCCTTCCTTGGAAAATGAGTTTGTTGAGAAGATTAAAGGAGATCACACATGAAATGTTCTGTGTGAAGTGTATGTGGAGGTGCCTGAATAGCAAGTGTACAACACACATTAGTATTTCTAGTGCCATTACTCTTTCTGCTACTGTTGTTTGGTTGTTATTCATTTTATCCACTATCATTTTCCATTCGGTCTGTCCAGGCTGTATGCTGAAGGAGAAATGGAGGGGGTAGGCATGCTGAAAGTTAAAGGCATGTACTTACTAATTAGTCAGCTGAACCCTTATTCACTCCTATTAGATTTTGATTCTTATCTTCTCACCCATCCAGTTCAGTCTCTTTGAAGCTCTATGAACCTAAGCATATTGTTAATATTATAAGGGAGAGTTATAGAATAGCAGTTTAAAAGGAATGACTCTGAAACCCAGCGACCTGAATCTGCATCAGCTTTCCTAGTTTACTGGGCTTCCTTGGTGGCTCAGATGGTAAAGATTCTGCCTGCAGTGAGGGAGAGCGGGTTCAGTTCCTCGACTGGGAAGATAACCTGGAGAAGGGAATGGCTATCCACCCCTAGTAGTCTTGCCGGGAAAATTCCACAGAGGGGTCTGGCGGGCTACAGCCCATGGGGTCACAAAGAGTCAGACACTACTAAGCGACTGACACTTTCATAATTTACTAACTGTGTGACATTGGGCACCTTCCTTAACCTCTCTGTGCCTTAGTTTTCTCATCCGTAGAACTGGCTGTTGTAAGGATTGAGTTTGTGTTTTGTACGAAACAGCAAGGAAACTAGCAATCACAGAAAACATAATGTGTCCTTCTTCTCTTGCTAACCAAATAGACAAATATTAGGAAAACACGTAAACTTGTTCATATACAATCATATAATGTGCTCATAGGAGGCTTCCCTGGTGGCTCAGCAGTAAAGAATCTGCCTGCAGTATAGAGACGAAGGAGACTCAAGTTCAATCCTGGGTGGGGAAGATCCCCTGGAAGAGAAATGGCAACCACTCCAGTATTCTTGCCTGGAGAATTCCATGGACAGAAGAGCCTGGCGGGCTATACAGTCCATGGGGTTGCAAAGAGTTGGACATGACTGAATCACACACACACACACACACACACACACACACACACACACACCCCCAGACACACAGTGGAACTCACGACCACTCAGAAATTTTAAGAATCCCAATTTAGGTGGAGAGAAAAGCAAAGATGTATAACTGACTGAGTGAAATGAAGCTGCTTTCCTAATTTTTTTTTTTTTTTAAGTTTAAGGAAACCTGGAATTTTCTATGGGTGCTGAATAGTCTGAGACTTCACACAAGTGTCTCCTGCTTTGGTTGATGATGTGATTTTTTCATATGAGGCAGCAATGACCATCCTTATTCCAACAGAAAAGGGACCCCTCTTTCCCTGTCCTGTACAGAAGAGTAAGTCGTATTGGTAGCTGGTAATGCCCCAGCAACTTGTTCACTTTCTCATGGCTGCTGGCAGAGAGGCTAACCCCAGATCCTTTTATTAGGATGACTTTTAAACAACTACATCTCTTGTGTTCTTACTGCATTTCATCAAAGGCTAAATCAAAAACCTATCTAATCTGTCAGAAGGGCCAATCTAATCTGCCCTATTGACTGTGTTTATGGAAGAAAATGCTTTGTAACCTTATATATCATAAACTCAACACATGAAACCAATGTAAAATGTTCCTGAAATTGCAAATATTGGCCCATATCTTTTTCTCCTCAAGCAAATAAACTTGAGACGCACAAAACACATCATCTGTTATCAGAGGAGAATAATAGAAAAAATAGGTCCAATTGTTTATCCCACCACATCCACTTATTCCATAATGCCCATCACAGAACCCAAGCTGCCTAGAAACATGTTTAATGTAGCATATTTTTAATATTGTTTCAAAATTACACTGGCCACTTTACATTTACATGTAGTTGAGTATGTCATGTAGCCTCAATCACATGTTCCCATAGCCCATACTGTTTCTTAACCTTTCATTTCTCTCAGGATAGCATCCAAACATTTGAATTCCCTGGGGAGCTTGTTAAAGATGCAGATTCCCAGGCCCTGTCCCAAACCCTCTGAATCAGATTTCTGGGCCTGGAATTCAGGAAATCACATTTTAATCCAGCCTTCCAGATGACTTTTGAATTGCTACAGTGCTACCAAACCAGATCTTCAGTAATATAATCATAATTATGGTTTAAATGTGGTAAACTATATGACTTATAGCTCATAAGTCAAAGTATATAACCCTATAAAAAATTACAAATATTAATAAAATATAATCTTTGTGAAGACATGTGAATATTTGGAATAGTAACTGTTAGGATGATATACTTTAACTTATGGACTGTATAAGTATAATTGGTCGATAGAAGAATAAATAGCTATAAATATATATAGATATTTAACTTCAATTCTCTACAATGCAAATGGTAAATATATTTCAAAAGACAAAAATAATTAAGGTTTTCTGTGACCCTGGTGAATCCTGAAAAGAGTATGTATTCTTTATGAACAAGAGACTAAGGGGGAATTAATCTTA
The DNA here is from genome assembly GCA_006410615.1 of Neotragus moschatus. Taxonomy (NCBI): domain Eukaryota; kingdom Metazoa; phylum Chordata; class Mammalia; order Artiodactyla; family Bovidae; genus Neotragus; species Neotragus moschatus. The sequence goes on from SJYA01002786.1 coordinate 1,877,908, forward strand.
TTTATTTTTTCAATTTGTTTTGCTTTACTTAAGATATTTTCTCTAATGGTTAGTATAGCAGTTGTGAAAATATGAAAGTGCTGAAGAAAATGTTTCTTCACATTAAAATGTACATCTTAGTAAAATCAAAAAGAGAAGTATCACCCTTAATTTTGATTGAAATGATAGCTCAAGCCTGATGACAACGTCTTCCTAAGTCATGCTTGCCAGAGCGTCTTCTGAGAACACTGGCCCCACGTGATGCGCCTCTAGGGACAGGTTCCATTTTTCCAAATATATTTGCAAATTGCTCCAGGCTTTCTCTCCTGGCCTCCACCCTAGTGCTTCAAAAAGTTCATTTTCACATTAAAAGACTGAGTAGTCCTGCGGGAAAGAAGCTTGGTTGACATAGATCAACAAGGCATTTTTCAACCTTATTTGTCTCCTAACCATACCCCTCCTCGTACTTTAAATCAATTCTATTACTTCCGGAGAAGTTCCTCAGAACAGGCACACTTGGAATTATAATAAGCCATCTTGAAATATCTGTTCAGTCTGTGGGGTTCCATTGATTACCTGTATCTGCTGGATGAGTTGAGTTTACCCTCCACCTCCATCCAGGCCATGGGTCATCAGTGGCAGGAAACTTAGGAACACCCCCATTCCCACTGCCAGAAAGCAGGCTTAGAGCTCATACCCTCATCACCACATAGCCCAGCATAGCAGAACAAGAAGTCAGCTCGCTGCTTCCAGACTGACAGCTCTTCTCTCTTTAAGATCCCCAACAAAGGTGATCTCCCAGTCTCCTTTCCTAAACAATGTTATCTTGCCCGTCTCATAAATCATAGATTTCTGTCTAATCTGCTCCCTGTAATCTGTGGTCGCCTAGGGCAATAGCTTCCAAGGCCCCATATTTGTAGTTCTGGAGTGGCTGAGTTGTGAAATATAACACATCGAGAGTCTTTCAACATTTCAGTGTAAAATAATATTTTTTTCCTAAATGATCTAACTGCTCTGTAGTCCAGTAGCAAAACCTTTCTGTACCAACACCCCACGGGGTTTCCAGTTTTTGTCAGCACATCTTATTCACCACTGTCCCTGGTGCCCAGAATAATAATGTAGTTCACAAGGACAAGTAGTGGGCGCTTGATGAATACTTGCTGGAAGAATGAATTAGGCAGAAACAGTAATGACCACAGATAAAGGCTCTTCAACACATAGCATCTCTGAGATTGATCCACCAAAATCATACCCGTTCTCTTCCTCACCGTGTCACTCTAGGACCAGTACACCTCTTGAAACTCATGGAACATATTCCAAACCCCTGTTTTTTCTGGGAGGGATGGGGAATTGGGCAGGGTAAAGGTCAAGATCTTCTCCAAACATCCATAGGGTACTGTGTGTGGGCACCCCTCTAAGGTCTCTGTCCAAATAAATGAAAAGGGTTCTTGGTCCATCAGTCACTAAAGGAAAACCACCATACAGAATAAGGGATTTATCAGAATAAGCAGAACAGAGTAGAGAAATGATCTCAGAGCCACCAAGAATTCCAGAGTCTATATGCAAGCAAGCCCTCCTTAACCCTGGTCGTGCCTGTGTCCACCGGGATTCACATACGGTGGGGGTTGTCAGAGAAACCCAGAAAGAAGTCCCTACATTTTCTTTGAAGACTCCTCTCAAAAAGGGAAGTGACACAACCAACTGAATCACAACCCTGGTTGCAAAGGGATGAATAGGATAGAGCATGCTGACTTTATTCGGGGATGACCTGGGGGAGCCCTCTGAGTGCATGTCCAGATCTTAGAGAGAGAGAGGCTGTGAGTAAATTTTGAAAGTGCGTGTTCCCTAAAGTTCAGGCCACATGAGTCGTTGTAAATGCTCGCCTGGGGCCTCTATAACGCTAATGGAGCAGCACGAATGAGAAACCTCTCCTTCCCCCAGCTTCTTGCACATCATCAGAACATGGACAAATGGAGAGCCCTGTGTAGTCTCTGCAGAGAACTCTGTGGCGGAAGACGGTGAGAACCTGGTTCCCTGAGAAGCACCCCAGACTCCATGGGTCCCAGAGGCAGGGAATTCACCACCTTTTCTGCTCAGGAGAGTGGAATCTAGTGCTTGAAGCCTCAAACTTTGAGGGTGAAAGTGTTCCCTCAGATGCTTGTGGGCAAGACTTTGGGGGAGGCTGGAGGTTCTCTGCGTACACAGGTGAGGGCCAGAGGGTAAGCCGTTTGTTTTGCAGACTAGGAAGTTGACTCTGTGATGACAAGACCTCTATAGACAAGAAATTTGGACTTTTAGGACCTGTCTCTCTGAGAAGTGTTAGGCATGTCCACACAGGTTGAACACGCACCTGACCTAGCATTTTATTTGTTCTTACTTTTTTAACTGAGGGAACCAATTTATGATGATATGTGTTTCCTGTATGCATCATTTTGTTTCTGTGACTATGTATACTACAGTGTGCTCACTAGAAAATTTTAATTTCCACCCATCACCTTACACTTGGTCTTCTGTACCCACTTCACTCTCTTCTTGCCTCTTTAGCTCTTGTAACCACTACTCTGTTCTCTGTAGCTATATGTTTGACTTTATTGGCTCATTTACTCTGTTTGTGTTTATTTGGGGCAATTAGCATTTTACAGAAAATACTGAGAGAGGAACTAGGGACTCTGATAAAAATAAATTTAGAATTAAAATGGACTCTGCAAGTGATTTCATTCAAATATGTTCTTTGACAGGCAAAAAAACATGCTAGGAGTAAATATGGGAAGTCACATGGGGGTTTCTTCCTAAACCATAGCATTAAGTATATTCCAGTGGATTCTGCCTTAGCCCTGGAATTTGAAGGTAGGATCTGGACTTTGAGGAGGACCCCCATGGATTATGGGATAGCCAATGCTAAAATGTCCAGAGCCTTATTGCTCTAGAGATGTAAAAGCCATGTTGTGATCTCCAGAACAAAGCACCTGCTTCAGGAGCAGTAGGAAACACCTCCCCTCTAACCCCAAGACCAGAATTCTACATCAATAAGTGCTTGGAACTGTGGTGCCAGCCAGTTAGCCCCAAGAAGTCCCTAGGTAGTCTGTGCCTCTGTAAGATTCTCTGCTGCCCACCTTCGGAGCCCCATGGACACCGGTTATGTTAGCATAAGAATATCCCTCTCTTTCCCTTCACCTGTGAGCTGTTTCTCAGTAGTGAGTTGTAATAAGAATCAGACTTGGCAGCCATCTGAAATTTTTTTTTTTTTTTAATGAAAGATGGGCATTAACCCAGTACACTGACAAGTTAAAGGCCCAACTCCTGCTTGATACTAGGGCAGCCTCTGAGAAGGCTCTTGATGGGCCTCTAATGGTAAGAGTTCTCCAGCAGAGCCTGAGAGCGATGGTGGGTGGGGTCTTCTTAAGCATGCTGCTAAGTCGCTTCAGTCGTGTCCGACTCTGTTTGACCCCATAGACGGCAGCCCACCAGGCTCCGCTGTCCCTGGGATTCTCCAGGCAAGAACACTGGAGTGGGTTGTCATTTCCTTCTCCAATGCATGAAAGGGAAAAGTGAAAGTGAAGTTGCTCAGTCGTGTCCGACCCTTTGTGATCCCAAGGACTGCAGCCCACTAGGCTCCCCCATCCCTGGGATTCTCCAGGCAAGGACACTGAAGTGGGTTGCCATTTCCTTCTCCAATGCATGAAAGTGAAAAGTGAAAATGAAGTCGCTCAGTCGTGTCCAACCCTTTGTGACCCCAAGGACTGCAGCCCACCAGGCTCCTCCATCTGTGGGATTTTCTAGGCAAGAGTACTAGAATGGGTTGCCATTGCCTTCTCTTAGGCATGACCTTCCTCAGTTAATCATGGCTTTGCTGTAAGCCTCTCTAGAAATAGCAAATCATTAGAACTGAAAGAATAGATATTCTAAGGTTCAAAGGAGAATAAGAAATGCTCATTTGGGATCTAGGCTTCACAGAGGCGCCTCCTTTTCTCTCAGTCCTCTACCTGCCCAAGTCAGGTCCCCACTTACCACTAACAGTCTTCCCTCAGCCCTCACTCTTCAGAGAATTCTTGCTCTTTTTTTCATTGTTATGTTCTAAATACAGTTATTGAGACCCAAGAAATGTACACACCATCAGGGATACAGCCATGGCATGATACATCTCTGTCCTCATTGAACTGGTGGGAAATCCTGATGATAACAGTATAGGGTGAGAAATGCTTTCCAGGTGGTGCTAGTGGTAAAGGACTCTCCTGCCAATGCAGGAAACATAAGAGACTCAGGTTTAATCCCTGGGTTGGGAAGATCCCCTGGAGAAGGAAATGGCAACCCACTCTAGTATCCCACTCTTGCCTAGAGAATCCCATGGACAGAGGAGCCTGGCAAGCTACAGCCCAGAGGACTGCACAGTGCTGGACATGACAAGAGTGACTTAGCACACATGCATAGATGGTAGAAGACACAGGAGTGACATGTAACTCTGTCTCAGGTCAGGAAGAGCATCCTACAGGAAATGATGCTTTCACTAAGATCTTAGGAATCAACCAGTCACTTGTCAAAAGTGAAGGGTCCACTACTATACAGGGAGATGGTGGACCTGTGGATATGTATAGGGAGATGGTGGACCTTCAGATAGAACAGCTTGTCTGCAAAAGCTCAGAGGTAATAGAAGACACACAGTTCATTCAGAAATCGGAAAGATTAAGATGATTTAGGTTAAGGGAAAGAAGAGAGCATTAGAAATGGGAGACATGAGACTGGGGTACCAGTATTGGCAAACAGATAGATTAACAGCGGCCTTGAACAAGTCACTTTCTTTCTGGTCCTCATGGCCCCATCTGTAATATAAAGGGACTGGCCTAGAGGGCAATGGAAAGGAAATGATCAGAAAGCCCCCACCCCTGTGACACTGGCACAGAGGTCCTCCAAGGACTCTTGCTGGAAGGGTCAGGACAGTCACCTTGGTCTCAGTCTTTGGAGCCACTTCAAGTTCCTGCAGTCACATGGCAGGAGAAAACTGGGAGGCAGTGGAAACTTTCTCGAGACTTGGAGCCACTTGGGTTGCTTCTGAGTCCTGTTATCACAGGGAGACATGTGTATAGTCCTCATTCCTTGATAGTCTGTCTCTGAAACGTTTCTTTAAACCTTTGGAAGGGCAAATATTTATGTGTGATTGCATGGCACTGTGAAAGAACTTTGTTTAATGAGTGGAAAACAAATACTGATTGGAACTTGTTAAAATTGTGGTGTATAGGATAAGAAGCAATGTTTACCAAGGTTCTTAGACTTATCCTACACTTTAGTAGGTGCTTAGTGATGGTGTTGGCTTTATATATATTCATTGTTTATTAAATGGTTATATATGTATATAGTAGTCCTGATACTTGGACTTGTTTGTTACATGGGACTTGTTACTGTTTGATTTCTCCAAAAATGTAGTCATGGACTGGGTTCCCAACACATTGATTCAAACTCAGGGGTTGTTTTCCCCCATGTAAATGATTCTCTTCTGATTTGAACATTATCTGTGGCGGTTGTCAAACAAATGTGAGTCAAGATAAATCCAAATTATCACATCAAAACATGTTGTAATCAAGGTCATAGACTGAACACATGCTTTATCTTTCATCTACTGAAGTCTTGGTGCTGCTTTGAACAATATTATGAATACTGTTTAAATACACAGCTTGAAGTGAAACAGAATGGCTACTGGAAGAAATTGGTCCATAAATGATGTACGTGATAACTGATTTCATTTCAGAAGAAGCTGCTGTCTGTGGTTAAATAAACATAAGATAGATACCTCTTGCAGAACTGTAGCCCAGTCTTTTAAACTACACACAAAAACCATTGAAAAATACATTGGTAAGTGAGATTGTTGTAGTTTTCTGTTCAGTCACTAAGTCATGTCCTACCGTTTGTGACCCCACGGACTGCAGCATGCCAGGCTCCTCTGTCCTCCACTGTCTTGCATTAAATGAAATAAAGAAGTTAGGTTTGGGAAGGTTACAGTTTGGTTTCATGCAAACACATGTAAGCCGTTCAGCTGGTCTGACACCTGGAACAGACAGCACAACCATAGTCAGGCTATGGATCATTTCACCTCCACTTACCCAGACAAGAGATGTGACCCGAGAAACATATTTGTGAGGTAGGGAGAATTCAGGTAAGAATCCCAAAGCAAGAGAGTTTGAAAGCAGCCAGTTTGACAGTTGTCTCACAAACTGAAAATTAGAGAAGGCCATGTGTGCTATCTGGAACAGGAACATAAGTGTAATGTCACCAACCCTTTCTTCAGTTTAGAGGTCACCAGTGTTCATCTCTAGATCATGTATTCTAACCCCCTACTCCGACTCCCCACTTTTTCTCTGATAACAGCTCCAGAAATCACTACAAGGGAGAGCATTGACCTGGTGAATCAAGCCCCAGCAGAGGGTATCGGGTGGATTCTAGTCTGGGGATGCAGGGGCATGTCACAAAACTGACCCTTCATGGCCAAGCTCCCACTGTTCACATACCCAGCTGTTACCTGGTTTGAAAGCTCACCCTCCCACACTGGGTCAGGGTAGACATAGGCACCTACCACCTATTAGAACCCAAACCAACCTCTCAGGCCACAGCTTACCCCTAGGGCTCTGGATGCTTCTCAAACAAAATGTTTTCTTAGACCACTTGCCTTGACACTGGAGTGAGTGGCAAAACCTTCTAAAGAGACTCGTCTTTAATGTTTAATGCCTGCAAACCTTCTTAGAAAGGGGCATATCTACTTTTCAGGCCTTTGAGATAATTTCTATTCTGATACTGACCAAGGTGACTCTTTACGATCATTTCTGCAAGAACAAGGGCGTTGAACAATGTTCTGAACCGTTCCCAGGCATCTGCTACAACTCATTCTAGAAATCCTAAATCGAAAACTCGACTTTCCCATTTATGGCCCATATAAGGGTGGCACATTTCTGCCAAAAATAAGTGTAGGGTCTGGTGTAGAATTTCCATTTGATTCTTGAAGATGACTGGCCAAAGAAGAAGGAGAAAGGAAAACAGTTTATGAAGAACTCCTGTTAGCGCCTGCTCCACTGTAATGTCTGCTCCTTAGCCGCCACAAAGTTCTATAAATGTGACTTCATGCCACACATACACATCGTGCACAAAAATGTAATGTGCTATTTGCTGTTGTCCTATAACTGGCCGTGTGTACTCTGGCATTTAAAGAAAACCAGCTTTTAAATGTTAGTATGGCATTTTCTTCCAGATTTTTGAATTTAATTTTTGCAACTGAGGTCTTAGGTCCTTATGCCACAGCCAATACAGTTCATTTTTCTGTAGAAAGTTACACTGATCTTGACAGTTCACTTCTACTGAGTTGGCCAAAGAGGAAGAAAAGTGAAAGCATGTCAGTGTGTGATGTCCTAGCTTTGGAAATGAGGATAATTTAAGGATCTGGTTAGAAATGATGGGTCTCCCTACCCTAAGGTTCACTATTAATACTATTATTACAATCACTTTGAACTTGAAAACTTAACCAAATGACTAGGAAGCTAAGAGATTCCATAGCCTAAGAAGGGCATTAACCAAAGGAAAAAGATCCTAACTTAACCTGTTGCAAGTGCCCTCACCAAAATCTTCTTCTAAGGATGAGCATTGTCTGTATAGAAGTATTTAGTGATAATGATAACTTCTGTTATCTTTGAATACATCTTTACTTTTGTTTTTCACAGTAACTCAGAGAAATGGGCTCATTTTTTTACAAATGAGGAAGGTGTAGGGATCGTGCTTAAGGCCACTCAGATGTCTGGCAAGATTGGTACTCACATACAGACCTTTCAGTGTGGAGATTTACAGCTTTTTCCTCATCTCGGTCACTACTTTCTAAGAAACAGAAAATGGGCTCACTAAATTGTTGGGCCTTTCAAGAGTTACCATGCTGGCAGACGAATAGCATCTTCAAAATCCAGCTGTCTCCTTCATTGCAAGAGAGTTCATAAAACAGGCCTTTTCTCCTCACTTATATTGTCAGCTGTGAGACATAAAACTTTAGAATGCCTTAAAGGAGTAAGCTGGAATTCTGATGCTGTGAGCCTTTTAAATACCCCATTGTCTCAGAGGAGAGGGACAATCCAGGCTTTGTACTGCAGCACATTTTTCCTCAGTCCCCATCCCTGGAAGGCCCCCTTTCCTCAGAAGGGCTGTTGTGTTTTTCATGCCACAACATCACTGTGACAGATCTCGCACTTAAGGCACAGCCTACTCAGCCCCATTCATGGATTCCTCTGGAAATTAATGTCTGCTCACCACCACCCCCTCAAAAAAAAAAAAAAGTTCTGGCTTTGTCAAAAGAGTTATTGGAAATGGAACTTGTGAAAAACCCTTACTATGCGATGTGAACCCAGACAATAATGTTTTGTAATAGTTCTGTTTGATGTGCACTGATGGGAATTAATCATTTTAGTTAACAGAATTGCTCTTTGTTATGTAAACTTGGTAAAGTCTGCCTCATCTGACCTCTTGCACTGGGGAATCCACTGTTCAAAACTGTCATCTTTCTGTGGGCAGCAGGATTCTTTTGGCAACTTCTGGAACCAAATTACCCCCTGAACTTAAAGTTGATACTGCCACTGAGTTGGATGCCAAACCAAGCGAAGACTAAAATACTGTGAAGTATGTATATCGCCATGTCCCATTCCCCAAGAATTGGTTAAGTGGAGTGAGCGTTATTTTCCCATTTCTCCATTTCATTTGTTGGTGTCTCAGATAGCCAAACTCTATCATAAATGATCGCAACCCTAGAAATACACTATTTCTGGATTAGATACACTTCTGTTCACTGTAGATATCCAGTGCTCGTGTATGTATAAATTGAATCCATTGGATAAAATAGTTGGCCCTGAGTTGTGTGCTCTTTAAGAAGCAAATAAAGTAGGTTCCCCTCTTCATCATCACCTCCCAAACCCCTGAAAAGGGAATTCCCTTACCATGTGGTTTCCCAGGCATCTCTGACATGGCTTGACCCAGCTCTTGCAGTCTCACCCAAGAGAGCTATATTCCATAAAGTCAACATCACCACGAAGACAGTCAGACTTAACTTTATTAGAACCTATTCTTCAGTCTCTTTCTGCCCAGAAGAACTGGAATGACATAACCAGGCTCAGAAACCTTCCAAGACTCCTCCAAAGAAACGAGCTCATCTCTTAAGCTGCCAGCCTGCTAGAGTTGGTTGTGAAGGATTCAGTTCCAATGCTTCCCTCGAGTATGAACCTAAGAAGCCAGTTGATAGCCCCAAATTGTTTAGCTCTGAATCTTCCAAGAGTGACAAAGGCAATAATAATACATCAGTGTAACATAAGAAGAAAGAAAGCAGGAAAGAAAGGCATTCAGAATAACAAAGATCTGAGGTCAAGCCCCACCTCCACAGCTTACATCCCATCTGTGTGATGTGGTGCAGGTTTTCAAATGTCTCAGGATTTCCTGTCTTACATAGTTAAGACTGGTGTGTGATAGAAATGAAATGACTTAGTGTATGTTAACATTGGACTTCAGTGCATGGCGCATAGTAGGTATTTGAGAAATAACAGCTGCTGAAATTACCAGTTACAGCTGCTACTACTAACTCCTTTTTATGATTCAAACAAAGTCCATTCTCCATGTAGTGAAAATTAGGAAATAATGTTGGAAAATAGATTATTTTTCTTTTCAAATTCTAGATTTTTTTTTTACCCTGCTCCAAGATTTTTGTTTGTTTTTTGTTTTTCTGTTTTAATTTTAGTGTAGTTGATATACAGTATTAGTTTCAGGTATATCACAAAATGAATCAGTTATACAAATACGCACACATACATATATATATATTTATATCTACTCTTTTTTTATAGATACTTTTCCCATATAGGCCATCCCAAGTCTTAAGTAAATCTATAAATCTACTTTGTAATGCCTGTTGCCGTTCGTAAGAACACATGTGAAAATTAAATCATGTGCTTTTTACAAGAAAAGGATAACCTAGTGGAAAAGTACAAAAGCGAAGCATTCAGCCTCTAAGACTCCTTTCTTTGAGAGTGACAGAAAAAACCCTTTACTGGTTTCACTCAGACTTTTATCTGTCATCTGAGTGGAACAAGATTAAAGTTCTGACCTGTACAGTTAGCACAATTGGTAATACCCTGAATGTAAAACATCGGGTGGGGGTATGGCGATTGTCAGGCACACGGCTCTCTTGTAACCCTACCTGGGTCTTCAGCGTTCCCCATCCTTATCAGAAGCTGATAGAAAATACAGCACACTTGTTCGCCAGCTGCAGGCTTATACAGTGGCTCTTCCAAATAAAGGACATGGCAGGCGCAATCATTTGAAAACTTATCTGTCTTGATATCTGCAAGCCCATCAAATGTTCACTAGTAAACAGGTAATCTGAACTGGTGGATTCCTGCAGACTGGGCGACTGAGGCGCCCTTGCCAGGGAGGGAGGGAGGAGTTGGCCTGATTCAGAGTGTGGATGCTGGGCCTCCCGGCTGCTCAGCAGCCTCTCATGAAAGAACACAGGCATTTTGGCACTGGTCATCATCGACCTGGACTGGGGGCCCTGCCATGTCTGCCAGCCAAGACACTGGAGACCAGGCTGAAGCAGCAAGGCCACAGAGGAGATCCCCGCTCCTCCTCTGAGCATGGGTGATGGAGAGTTCTTTCTACCTCCTGTTGACCATAACAGTGTGTAAGCAGATGTATTTGAAACATATATTTGGGAAGCAAAATTTCAAAACTGAGTTGATTTTCCTTGTTTTATTATAACATGTATCAGTTCATTTTTTAAATATAGAGAAATAGAAAGAAAACAAATGGTCTATAATCTTACTACCCAAGGATTCTTCTTGACATCATTCTTGAAACTTTTACTCCAGTTGAACACACATGCAGCAAAGTATACAAAACAGAAATAGACAGCGTGGTGAACCTTCACTGGCTGAACACATGTTCGTTACTGGCACCAGCTCCCCAGCTCAAGAGAAAACATCTTCAGCCTCCCCGTATTACCTTTTCCGCTTTTAGGGCACTGTCTGCCTCCAAGGACAAACCTGATCTGGACTTCTCATGGCATAGATTAGCTTTGCCATGCCATTTTTTTCCCTTGATTTTAAAACAAATAGTTAGGTCTATCTGATGAGAAAAAGTTTTAAGTACAGAAATATAAACCAGAAAGCAATATCCTTTCTCCTTCCCCTGTATTTCCTAAACGTCCATTAATAGATTTTTGGTTTTGTGGTTTGTTTTGTTTTTGATTTATTTCAGGAAAATGTTTGTGCCCTTTGCCAGAATTATTTCTCCTCCTCCTTCCTCTCTCCCATCCTTCCTCCCCTTCTCCTCCTCTTCTTCTTTGAATTTACACTCAACAGATGATATATACATACTGTCCTTTTTCTTATTCACCTTTTCTGTACCTTTTTCCCCCAGAAAGGATGTTTGTACACACTTTACAGTGCTGTATTTAAAGTACTTAGGTGGGAGGGGAATTGAGGAGGAGGGTGAGAAAGGCCAATTTCTGTTCTTAATTAATAAGAGGAAAGGGGGGAGAGTACTTTTTCTTTTCTTTGAAAAGGTAGATCAGATGTCCAGTGGTCATTCCAGACTCTTTTCCAGATTTCTGGCTCCTTCGTAACAGAGCTCAGGAAGGAAAGCTCCCAGTTTGTGAGAAGAGCCTGCTCTGGTCATGCCCTAGGAAACTCAGCCCCCATTAGAGATGACTGTGGAACAACTTGTAGCAAAGCCCTTTCTCGAACTACAGTGTTGGTTTCATATTGCATTATTATTTTACTTTTTTTTTTTTTTGCATCCAGTTGAAAAACAAAAGCTTTTTTTCCCCCAAAAAACCAACTACCTAGAGCTTACCTACCATTCCTTCAGTGAGCTGGCTTCACTCTGTTTTTCTTTAGCAGAGGAAATTGCCATCCAGGTAAAGATTTTCCAGTAGTGCAGTTAAGCCTGCAACTTTATTTTTATTAAAATATATTTTTCCAATAGGTGGCACTAATGTGTTTAGCTGGAGTTAATACATCCCCACTGGAGGGAACTGTACAGGTCAAATGAGCTGCTCTTACTACTTCTCAACAAATTTCTCTTACATTCTTACAGGTTGTCTTAACTTAGCACCTCAAACCGGATAAAGATAGCCAGACAGGCATCTCAGAAACTGACTGTCAGCTCTCTCTTGAAAAACAGAAAGAGAATAGATTGCCCATGAAGAGTATTCCTTTTGTCCTTGAATTCATTTGAGGGAATATTAATACCTGGAATTCAAAATCTCAAGAGTGAAAATTTTCTTTATATATAACTAAGCACCAAGGAAGCAGCAAAAGTCTAAGGAGCCTGCTTATGAGTTACCTACTTGAAATGCAGGCTTGACATGAATATCCAGAAGAAGCCATGTGCTTTGCTTCTGTTGTAGGTTTTCCAGTCTTAAGATGGAGGCCTTAGTGTTTTTTCCCAAGGAATCATTGAATTTGAGGATTTGTACAACCTCAAGAGAAGAGTTTGTTCTCCATAATATAAAGGGCAGTTTATATCATGCCCTCAAGAGGACTTTTATTTTTCACTACTTTTCAGCAATATTCTAAATGGAAAATTAGACTACTCTTTGTGTATCACAGAATCTGAGAAAATTCAAGATGAGACCTTCTGTGGGCAGTTGAATCTCAGTTCCTTCTCTTTTCTATTTGTATCATCACAGAAGAGTCATCTAAGCCCTTTGCTTATTAATCCATTGTAAAATGGAATTGAATGTAATAACTTCTACTCCTTTATTCCTTAAGGATAAGCCAAAGGCCAGATAGTTGTAAAGCACCAGGCCTGAGTTGCTGATGCAGTTTTATTTTTCATTCTTTTTTTTTTTTTTAATATTTAAGCTATTTCACAACTAAACATGAAATACTTCATTTTTATAAGCACCACTGTGTTTGGAGGGAAAGGAAACATGTAAATTCAAGATAATCTTATAGAACTTTAACTTGCCATAAGAGTGATGCCTAATAATTACAGAAAAAAAATTGGAAAATTATGAAAAGTGAAAATGGAGGGGGTAGCTTACCAGCTCTAGGGGAGATACCCACAATTGCCACAAGCCTTAACACTTTCGAAGATTGTGATTAGCATTTTTCACTAAGGTACCTGCTGCAGTGTAGCAAATCATAAAATAGGGCTGCTTCAGGTTGCAGAAAACAAGTGAAAAGATCAGCACCAATAAGTTCACTTAAATTGTTGAGAATGTTGCATATATCAGAAGATTCAACTAGATAAACTTCGAAGGTCAATCCAAAATTGATTCTGTATTGTTAATACAGTCATTCAACAACTGCTTATGAGTAACTTACTTTATGAAAGACACTGTGCTGGGTATTAGGCTATACAGTGATTAGCAAAAGAAGCAGGAAGACAGGCATTAGACAATCATTCAGTTCAGTTCAGTTGCCCAGTCGTGTCTGACTCTTTGTGACCCCATGAACCGGAGCACGCCAGGCCTCCCTGTCCATCAGCAACTCCCAGAGTCCTCCCAAACCCATGTCCATCAAGTCAGTGATGCCATCCAACCATCTCATCCTCTGTCGTCCCTTTCTCCTCCTGCCCTCAATCTTTCCCAGCATCAGGGTCTTTTCAAATGAGTCAGCTCTTCATATGAGGTGGCCAAAGTATTGGAATTTCAGCTTCAGCATCAGTCCCTCCAATGAACACCCAGGACTGATCTCCTCAAGGATGGACTGGTTGGATCTCCTAGTAGTCCAAGGGGCTCTCAAGAGTCTTCTCCAACACCACAGTTCGAAAGCATCAATTCTTCAGTGCTCAGCCTTCTTTATAGTCCAACTTTCACATACATACATGACCACTGGAAAAACCATAGCCTTGCCTAGATGGACCTTTGTTGACAAAGTAATGTCTCTGCTTTTTAATATGCTGTCTAGGTTGGTCATAACTTCCCTTCCAAGGAGCGAGCATGTTTTGATTTCATGGTTGCAATCACCATCTGCAGTGATTTTGGAGCCCCCCAAAATAAAGTCAGCCATTGTGTCCACTGTTTCCCCGTCTATTTGCCATGAAGTGATTGGACCAGATGCCATGATCTTTTTCTGAATGTTGAGCTTTAGGCCAACTTTTTCACTCCTCTTTCACTTTCATCAAGAGGCTCTTTAGTTCTTCACTTTCTACCTTAAGGGTGGTGTCATTTGCATATCTGAGGTTATTGATATTTCTCATGGCAATCTTGATTCCAGCTTGTCCTTCATCCAATCTGGCATTTCTCATGATGTACTCTGCATATAAGTTAAATAATCTTTACTTGATTGCAAATGTAAAAACAACTATGATGTTGTCATGTGAGAGAAGGCTGATTATCTAACCTAGTGTAGCAAGCCAGGAAGCTGACCATTGAAGACCGAAAGAACATTGAACTAGACAATTGGAAGAAAGGGAATGGAAAGGAGGGAGCTTGTGCAAAGGCCCTGTTTCAGATGAGAGCCCCAAGTCATCTGAGAAGAGAGGACAGTTGTGGAGCGGTAGTCGGTAGAGGGGCTGTCGCAGCTAAAGTCAGAGGATGGCAGGGGCTTCTGGACTAGGAGTGTACTCTTCAGACTATCAGTTTAGTTTAATTCAAAATGAGGTGGGATTCCATTGTTTCCATTTTCAAAGTTACTTTTTTTAAGTTGAAATATAGTCGATTTACAGTGTTATGTTTCAGACTTACAACATAGTGACTATTTGATGTTTTTATAGATTGTACTCCATTTAAAATTATTACAAAATAATAGCTATATGTTCCTGTGCTATGCAGTGCATCCTTGTTGCTTATGTATTTTATACATAGGAGTTTGTCTCTCTCAGTTCCTACCCCCATGATGCCCCTCCCCATTCCCTCTGTCCACTGGTAGCCACTGGCTTGTTCTCTGTATCTGTGAGGCTGTTTCTGTATTATTATATACATTTGTTTATTTTTTTAGATTCCACAAAAATGTTAACAAAATAATCGTATTTCTCTGACTTATTTCACTAAGCATAATACTCTAGGTCCATCCACATTATTGAAAATAGCATAATTTCATTCTTTTTTATGACTGAGTAATATTCCATTGTGTGTGTGTGTGTGTGAAGACATCTTCTTCATTCATTCATCTGTTGTTTGGCTCTTAGGTTGCTTCCATGTGTTGGATATTTTAAATAATGCTGCTGTGAACACTGGGGTGTGTGTATCTTTTCAAATTAGTGTTTTCCATTGCTGCTGTTGCTGCTGCTGCTGCTAAGTCGCCTCAGTCGTGTCCAACTCTGTGCAACCCCATAGACGGCAGCCCACCAGGCTCCCCCGTCCCTGGGATTCTCCAGGCAAGAACACTGGAGCGGGTTGCCATTTCCTTCTCCAATGCATGAAAGTGAAAAATCAAAGTGAAGTCGCTCAGTCATGTCCGACTCTTTGCGACTCCATGCACTGCAGCCCACCAAGCTCCTCCATCCATGGGATTTTCCAGGCAAGAGTACTGGAGTGGGGTGCCAGATTAGAGCATTTTCTAACACCATATAGAAAAATAAACTCAAGATGGCTTAAAGACCTAAATGCAAAATTTGAAGCCATAAAATTTCTAGAAGAGAGCACAGGCTGAGCAGTCTTTGACATAAATCATAGCAATATTTTGCTTGATCTGTCTCCTAAAACAAAGAAATAAAAGCAAAAATAAGCAGATGTGACCTAATTAAATGTTAAAGCTTTTGCATGGCAAAGGAGATCATCAACACAAAAGACAGCCTACTGAAGGGGATAAAATATTTGGAAATTATATGATCGATAAGGGATTGATATCCAAAATAACATAAATAGCTGATATAATTCAGTATCAAAAGGCAATGAAATAGGACTTTTCAGGCCTGTAAAGATACTCCACGTTGCTAATCATCAGAGAAATGCAAGTCAAAACCACAATGAGGTTTCACCTCACACCTGTCAGATTGGCTACTATCAAAAAGAATACAAATAACTAATTTTGGCAAGGATGTGGAGAAAAGGTAACACCCATACACTATTGGGTGGGAATGTTAATTGGTGCAACTACTATGAAAAACAGTGTGGAGATTTCTCAAAAAGCTAAAAATAGAACTACCAAATGATCCACCAGTTTCAATCCTAGGTATATATTCAAAGAAAACAAAAACACTAATTTGAAAAGATACATGCACTCCAGTGTTCATAGCAGCATTACTTATAGTATTCATGGAACTTTAGGCATGGCCTGCATACTGTTCAGATGTGGTTTCTGTGTTGAGGTTGAATTAGATGGTATCAGGAGGAGTTATGAGTGGAGACTTAGGCTTCCCTGGTGGCTCAGATGGTAGAGAATCTGGCTGCAATGCAGGAGACCTGAGTTCAATCCCTAAAGAAATATCCCTAAAGAAATATCCCTAAAGACAGTTTGCTCAAATAGTTCGGCAAGAGATGGTAATGGCAGCAGAAGATGGAGAAAGATATTGTAAAAGTAGTATCAATAGGATTTGATGCAATTGAACATGACTAGAAAGGGAAGATAGAAAGGGTAACATCCAGGCACATATATTAAAATAGGTTGTTGGTGTATCTATTAAATTTCAGGGAACGTGACTTTTTCAGTCAAGAAACATAAACTAAGCCCCTGTAATATATTTCAGACCCATTTTTAGGCTAAGGAATACAACAGTAAGCAAAGTCGGCAAGTTCCCGAAGCACCTTTGAAACCAGGTTATGAAAAAATTTAGGCCAGCTGTCAGCAAACTGCAGCCATGGCCAAATCCAGCCTGCTGCCTGTTTTATAAAGAAACAGTTTCTTAAAACTGAGCCACGCCCATTCAGTCACAGATTGTATGTAGTGGTTCTCACCTATCAGTAGCAAAGGTAAGCAGCTGAAACAGAGACAGTTTGACCCACAGAGCTAAAAGTTTTTGCTATCCAGCTCTTAACAAACAGTTGGCCAGCCCCTAACTTAGATGATGTGTGTGCTGATCCTACCTTTCTCTCTAATCTTCTTTGTAACCTTGAGAAAACTAGGTAACCTCTCTGACTCAGTTTTCCCAGAGCTAAAGAAGCTGTGCTACCAAGTGGACCAGTTGAGAAACTATCAGTGAGGGCTTTGGGTGTAGAAAATGTGAACTGATGAAAGGGCTCTAGATGTGTCATGAGAGTGTGCTGTTTTTATTCTAATCTTACTTTGCCTGGCCCCTGACCTCCTTTTCCAAGGAACCTGGAATATTACGTCCACAAATGTAGGCAAATTGGAAGTACTCAAACAGGAGATGGCAAGAGTGAACATAGATGACTAAAATGGATTGGAATAGGTGAATTTAACTCAGATGACCATTATATGTACTCCTGTGGGCAAGAGTTCCTTAGAAGAAATGGAGTAGCCATCATAGTCATAGTCAATAAGAGAGTCCAAAATGCAGTATTTGGATGCAGTCTCAAAAAACAACAGAATGATCTCTGTTCATTTCCAAGGCAAACCATTCAGTATCACAGTAATCCAAGTCAAAACCCTGAGCAGTAATGCTGAAGAAATGGAAGTTGAATGCTTCTATGAAGATCTACAAGATCTTTTAGAACTAACACTCAAAAAAGATTTCCTTTTCATTATAGGGGACTGGAATGCAAAAGTAGGAAGTCAAGAAACACCTGGAATAACAGGCAAATTTGGCCTTGGAATGCAGAGTGAAGCAGGGCAAAGGCTAATATGGTTATGTCAAGAGAACGCACTGGTCATAGCAAACACCCTCTTCCAACAACACAGGAGAAGACTCTACACATGGACATCACCACATGGTCAACACCGAAATCAAATTGATTATATTCTTTGCAGCCAAAGATGGAGAAGCTCTATACTTGAGTCAGCAAAAACAAAGACCAGGAGCTGACTGTGGCTCAGACTGTGAACTCCTTGTTGCCAAATCCAGACTTAAATTGAAGGAAGTAGGGAAATCTACTAGACCATTCAGGTATGACCTAAATCAAATCCTTAACAATTATGTAGTGGAAATGAGAAATAGATTTAAGGGACTAGATCTGATAGACAGAGTGCTTGATGAACTATGGACATTGTTCCTGACATTGTATAGGAGACAAGGAGTAAAAAAGAAATGCAAAAAGCAAAATGGCTGTCTGAGGAAGCCTTACAAATAGCTGTGAAAAGAAGAAAAGCAAAAAGCAAAGGAGAAAAGGAAAGATAATACCCATTTGAATGTACAGTTCCAAAGAAGAGCAAGGAGAGATAAGAAAGCCTTCCTCAGTGATCAATCCAAAAAAATAGAGGAAAACAATAGAATGGGAAAGACTAGAGATCTCTTCAAGAAAATCTGAAATTCCAAGGGAACATTTCATGCAAAGATGCCCTCAATAAAGGANAGGAAAGATAATACCCATTTGAATGTACAGTTCCAAAGAAGAGCAAGGAGAGATAAGAAAGCCTTCCTCAGTGATCAATCCAAAAAAATAGAGGAAAACAATAGAATGGGAAAGACTAGAGATCTCTTCAAGAAAATCTGAAATTCCAAGGGAACATTTCATGCAAAGATGCCCTCAATAAAGGACAGAAATGCTATGGACCTACAGAAGCAGAAGATATTAAGAATAGGTGGCAAGAATACACATAAGAACTGTACAAAAAAGATCTTCACAACCCAGATAATCACAATTGTGTGATCACTCACCTAGAGCCAGACATTCTGGAATATAAAGTCAACTGGGCCTTAGAAGCATCACTATGAACAAAGCTAATGGAGGTGATGGAATTCTAGTTGAGCTATTTCAAATCCTAAATGATGATGCTGTGAAAGTGCTGCACTCTACATGCCACCAAATTTGGAAAACTCAGCAGTGGCAACAGGACTGGAAAAGGTCCATTTTCATTCCAATCCCAAAGAAAGGCAATGNTTTTGAACTGTGGTGTTGGAGAAGACTCTTGAGAATCCCTTGGACAGCAAGGAGATCCAACCAGTCCATCCTAAAGGAAATTAGTCTTAAATATTCATTGGAAGGACTGATTCTGAAGCTGAAACTCCAATACTTTGGCCACCTGATGCGAAGAACTGACTCAGTTTAAAAGGCCCTGCTGCTGGGAAGATTGAAGGTGGGAGGAAAAGGGGATGACAGAGGATGAAATGGTTGGATGGCATCACCAACTCAATGGATATAAGTTTGAGTAAACTTCAGGAGTTGGTGATTGACAGGGAGGCCTGGTGTACTGCAGTCCATGGGGTTGCAAAGAGTCAGACACGACTAAGTGACTGTACTGAACTGATAGCTCCAGCTCTGAAAGCATGTTCTTCTCCAGCCAAACCGAAAACTTTCTCAAATCTACACCCTATTTATGCTTTTCCCTTTTTCTTTAATTCTCTTTCTTTAAGTTTACTGAAACCATGCCTATGCACTGTCTTTCAAAAGTGTCACCTTCTTAATGAAATCTTTCCAGAGTGAATAGCCTGAGGCCTTTCTTCTGTTCATGTACATTTTATGCTAGCTCTGTCCCTCTCTTAACAGCCTACCCGTCTATCTGCCCTGCTGTTCCTTTTATTTGCCTTGTTATCACTTGTGAGACAGGAGGAAAGATGGGCATTATTACTTGCTCATGTCTACAGCCCTGCCTGCTTAACACAATGCCTTGTCCCAGCAGAGGCTCATGACTAGTCACTGACTTAAATTAAATATACACTTAATAATGACTTCAAGTTTTAGACTGTAACCCTAAAGCTAGCTTCTCCATAGGAAGAAAGCTAAGTGGAAGATGAGCCATCCCAGCAACCAAAAGACAAATGCAGTAATAATTAGCTCCAGTCTATGTTCTTGTTCTTTTTGATTTGAATTATGTGGCCCCAGGCAGGGTTATATTAGGTTGAGTCACCAGCTTCTTAAAATGGGAAAATTTCACCAAAAAACAACAACAAAAAAACCTGGATTTCTGCTTTCTTTTAATAGAAGCCTGAATTTCCATCTGGCAAACACAAAACATATGAATTGCAAGTTGTGCCCTTAAATAACATGTTCCCAATTTCCCACTCCCAACCCCCCACAGCCACCATTCTGCTTTATTTGGGGGAGTTCAACTTATTTAGACTCCATATATGCTTGAAATCATGCAATATTTATCTTTCACTTTCTGACTTATCTAACATGTCTTCAAGGTCCATCCATGCGCTTACAAATGGCAGAATTCCTGTCTTTTTGTGACTGAATAATATTCCACTGTGTATACATACCGCATCTATTTTTTTAACCACATAAATTGATACATTTACGTTGTTTCCATATCGTTGCTATTGTGAATGATGCTGCAGTAAATGTGGGGGTGCAAATATCTCTTCAATATCCTATTTTCACTTCCCTGGTCTCTGAACCCAGATGTAGATCTACTAGATCATATGGCAATTCTAATTCTTTGAGAAGCCGCCATACTGTTTCTGTAATGGTTGAGCCAATTTATATTCCCCATAATGTACAGGGGTTTCCTTTTCTCCAACTTTGTCAACACTCGTTATTACTCATCTTTTTGATAATAGCCATTCACAGGTGTGAAGTAGTATCTCATTGTACTTTCGATTTATATGTCTGTAATAAGTATTTCATGTACCTGTTGGCCTTTTATATGTCTTCTTTGGATACATGTCTATCTTATTTCTCTGCCCATTTTTTAATCAGATCATGTGAAATGTTGTTGTTATGGTGTTATATGAGTTCTAATTTCAGATTTTTTCAGAGATTATCCCCTTACCCTATATATGTGTGTGTAAATTTATATAAATTATACATATATATATGTATATATTGTTTGCAAGTTGGAGAAGGAAATGGCAACCCATTCCACTGTTCTTGCCTGGAAAATTCCATGGATAGAGAAGACTGGCCGGCTACCGCCCATGGGGTCACACAGAGTCGGACACAACTGAAGCAACTTAGCTAGCACTCACACATGTTCAGCACACACAGTGTGCTATCTTGGCCTCAGGTGCCCTTGTAAGACAGATAAGGCCGACGTCACTTTTTGTATTAGTTGTCTGGCTACAGTAGACAGTTGAATTTACAGTTCAAGCGTATGCCATAGATGCAAAGTCAGAAGACCTGTGTTCTAGTTTTGTTCTTTCTCGAGCTGGAGAATTACAGGCAGAAGATTTTCTTTCCCTGGAAGGTTCATCTCCTCCTACCACTAGAGGAGCAAAGGCATGCTTTTTGCTTCCCGTCAGGAGCAGGGATTGTTCTAAATTGAGTTGGTGATACTTTTGTCTTGGAAACATTGAAGCATAATGGTGAAGTCAAGCAGAAGAGAAAGGGAAGGAAGAAACTGAATTATTCTGATTAGTGTGAGAAGTAGGTAAGGCATTTTCAATTTGTAGCATGTGAACCCCATCTCATTTCCTATTTTAGATGTGGATCTTTTCCAGAATTTAAAGAATCATTCTCAGAAGATAAGCAAATATCTGCACAGGTCCAATCAGTGGAGTGAACTCCAGATGTTTGCCTGGAATGGAATTTAACCAAAAGAATTTAGAAGATCACCATGTCGATCAATACAGCTGGGCTTTGGGCTCACTGGCCAATCTGAGGGACCAAAGCCAGTTCTAGCTACCTGGATGCCAGTGTTAATGAGGCTATCTTGTTGTAATCTCATCTCAAACAGGGTTCTGAGCCATGCACAGAGAGAAAGGGAGAGAGGTGAGCTGGGAAAATCAGCCTGTGATGAGTGATGAGGCTTTGTCAATTACAGCCAACATGTGCAGTTCATAAATCAGAGAATATTTCCTGATCTGAAAATCTAGATTTGCAACTTTGGTGATTATTTTTGAATAAGTTCAGAGAGGTTGCAAGTAGGGACTTGAGAACACAATCAAAACCCTGGAGCGGA
Organism: Neotragus moschatus; assembly: GCA_006410615.1. Taxonomy (NCBI): domain Eukaryota; kingdom Metazoa; phylum Chordata; class Mammalia; order Artiodactyla; family Bovidae; genus Neotragus; species Neotragus moschatus. Next base: position 1,899,741 of record SJYA01002786.1, read on the forward strand.
TAAGCCATCTGTGTGTGCTCAACAAAAGAGAAGTGAATTTAATTTTTACTCTTTGAAAAAGGAGGAAGGTTCTCTTGGCAGGCCCATAAAATTTGTGTGATGGTCAGAGTGGCAGACACTCAAAGTCAGGGAGAGAATCATCTACACAGTGTCAACATCCTTCCTGGATCATCTTTTAAACTTTCATGAGCATCAGTCCCAGTGCCAAAATTATCTCTGAGAAGAAAAAAAAAATTACATTCTTGCAGAGAGCACAGATTTGTTTATGTCTTATCAACACTGGGAGGTGTTTGTTAGATGTTTAGTAAAGTCGGAAAGACCTTCTGTACTTCAGTTCTTTGAAGTGCTCTCATGATCCCTTTCACCTATGCTTTGCCTCTTTCCAACGTCCAGGAAACTCTTACAGCTTCATGTGAATAAGACATCTCAAATATAACTTCACAACACTCTCAAGTGAAAATTAACCAGACCCTCACAATTCATTTTTATTATCAGTCAAACTTGATGGTTAAGAAACTTTAAAACCATATTTAAGGAGGTTAACACTATATATTGTGTTTAACAAACTAAGATATACTTTCAGTACATTTTCTACATTTTCAGCTTTTTTCTTTCATTATTGTTCATAGTTATTATCTGGTTAAAGGAAGATTCAGTGATGAATGTCTTGCATTTAGAGAGTCTCACTTTGTCTCTGCCCGTTTATTTGTCTTTCCAGTGACTGTGATGCCACTAACATTTTTCAGGAACTTCCTTTTTTGGCTTAAATCAGATGGTTAATTTCTATTGCTTACCACCAGAACTTCTAGTTGGTATTTTATCTATTTTGCCTAGTATTGGAGTTGTTTGTGTTTGTATATATCTTCCTAAGGAGACTCGAATATCTTGCAAGAAGAGTTCATCTCTGGCATTTGTATAATAATACAGTACAATAAAAATGCCCATCATAGAATCTCACATACTAGGACAGTTAAACGTGTGGATTTTGGAGCCACATCACCATGATTAAAATTCTAGGTTCTTTCTTTATGAACTCCATGACCCTTGGGGAAGCTAACAACCTTTCTAGGTTTTGGTTTCCTTGTGTAAGCTTGTAAGCACCTACTTGTTCTAATGGTTAAAACAGGACCTGGCACATAGAAAGCATTTCATAATATTAGCTATTATCAGTGGAACAGTAGTACATTTTATTATCTTGTTTCTTATTATTTCATGTTATTTTCATATTGTATATATAAGCTTTATTTTATATGTATAATATAGAAATTATATAATTGTTAAATGCATTCTATATATAATATCATTGTAATATAGTAATTATTATTATTAAAAAGTGTTCAAGAAAAATAAGTGTTTTTAATTTATTTTGGTGGTTTCTCAAACTGTAGGCTCACTTCTAGTGGCCACTATGAGGTTATTTGTTTGTAAGAAAAGTTTTCTTCCTACCTTCGGTTTTTAAACATCTGTGCTAAAAAGCTTCCCTTTAGAGGAAGTAATAAATTTTAATGTGCAAGGAATTAAAGTACCAGCAGGGACTGTTTCATAATATGCTAAATTTCTCAGCCTTTACCCAAGCAGTCTTCACCTGACTGAAATGTTGCCTGATTCTTTTCTTAATGTCATGATGTTTTTCATGAAGGATCTGTTCATTTCATCTACCTGAATGTAATGTTTCCCTGGACCAGCTGCATTTTCCATGAAGTTGTAACACCTGAGAAGTCATCTCTTCATTGTGACCCCTTTTACTTAATCTTAGTGCAGCACTTGACACAGTTTGCCCCATTCTTCTTGCATTTCTGAAGGATTGCCTGCTTTCCTTCAGCAGGCCCGTCAGTCAGTTCAATCTCTCACAACTTTGTTGGTGTTGCATAGGATCCTTTGNGAAGTTGTAACACCTGAGAAGTCATCTCTTCATTGTGACCCCTTTTACTTAATCTTAGTGCAGCACTTGACACAGTTTGCCCCATTCTTCTTGCATTTCTGAAGGATTGCCTGCTTTCCTTCAGCAGGCCCGTCAGTCAGTTCAATCTCTCACAACTTTGTTGGTGTTGCATAGGATCCTTTGGAATTTCACTCTGCCGGTTCTTAGTGCTGACATCAGAAATGTTCTTTTGTTGAGAAGTTTGCCTTCTTGGATCGCTATGCTAATACCTCAATTATAATATCAAAATGGCAAGCAGGGATCAGTTTTGTTTTTATTATTTTGGGAACTCCTGGTCCCCAAAACAGTCCCCTTGTGAAACTGCTGTCAGTAAAGTAGGATCAGCTCATCTGTTTGAAGTGAAATGAAAGTCGCTCAGTTGTGTCTGACTCTTTGTGACTCCATAAACTCTACAGTCCATAGAATTCTCCAGGCCAGAATACTGGAGTGGGTTGTCTTTCCCTTCTCCAAGGGCTCTTCCTAACCTGGGGATCAAACCCATGTCTGCCCATGTCTGCCGCATTGCAGGCGGATTCTTTACCAGCTGAGACACAAGGGAAGCCCAAGAATACTGGAGTGGATAGCCTATCCCTTCTCCAGCAGATCTTCCCAAACCAGGAATCAAACCAGGATCTTCTGCATTGTAGGCGGATTTCTCTGTTTAGCAATCATTAATTGGGGACTCAAAGTGGGTAGAATTTGCTCAGAATGCTGAGCTGATTTGGAGATGAATTTGGCACATCCACTTACGTTATAGGAGGAAACAGTTTAAGATGAAATTCTCTGCAGAGGATCAATGCCTGTCTTCAGTTCACACTCACTGCACACCTGTCCTTATTTGAGGGTACAGATACAGTGAGTTTCCCGTTGACCTCTGAGGGCAGAAAATGACGGAAAAGACGGAGGAAATGAGTAGAAGGTTGTGAGGGGGAAAGATTGGTTAAGCATTACCTGTTGTTACCTCACTGTCCTAGAATGCTTTTCATCCAGTTTCATGAATAAGGAAATAAGAGCTCAAAGAAGCCTGCCACCACATCCATGGTTATACAGCCAGAATGTACCTGAGCCATTTGCTGGTCTGGGAGACCTGTGCTTTTACCTTCATCAACTACACTGCCCCCCAAACAGGGAGTAGAGGGTGATGGGTGGCAAGTCAGGACAACACGCTGTTTTCAGTAGTCATAAGGCCCCTTATTGCCATTGTTCCAGAATCTGAGAAGATGAGTAGAATCAAGGAAGAGCAGTTGAATGGTTTTAATCCTCTGTTAGTTGTTCCTACCTAATTAGAGGTGTTCAGTATAGACTCTTAAATTTCAAAATGTGTCCATCTACCCAGCCAGCCTACATCTTGGTATCTACCCTAGAGGAATACCTGAATATGAGTAGAAAAAATCATGTTCATTAATTGTAGAATTTTATGTAGTGTGCAGAAATTTGAAATGACACAAATTTTCATTGATAATGGAATGATTAAATTCTGCCAACTCTATACTAGTAAATGCTATGCCAGTGAAGTAGATCTATACATGTAGAACTAAAAAGATCTTTAGGACACAGTAAGTTAACAGAAAAATCAAGCAGCAGGAACACGATGTAGAATGATCACATTCAGTTCCGTTCAGTTCAGTCGCTCAGTTGTGTCTGACTCTTTGTGACCCCATGAATCGCAGCATGCCAGGTCTCCCTGTCCATCACCAACTCCCAGAGTCCACCCAGACTCATGCCCATCAAGTCAGTGATGCCATCCAGCCATCTCATCCTCGGTCATCCCCTTCTCCTCCTGCCCCCAATCCCTCCCAGCATCAGNTCCAATACTTTGGCCACCTGATGGGAAGAGCTGACTCATTTGAAAAGACCTTGATGCTGGGAAAGACTGAAGGGGAGCAGGAGAACGGATGACAGAGGATAAGATGGCTGGATGGCATCACCAACTCGATGGACATGAGTTTGGGTGGACTCCGGGAGATGGTAATGGACAGGGAGGCTTGGTGTGCTACAGTCTATGGGGTCACAAAGAGTAGGACAGGACTGAGCGACTGAACTGAACTGACAGTTCTCGAAGGAGGAACTAGTGAAGCACTTATGAAAATCGCAGTTTCATTTGCCAGTGGTGAATTATGGTTTGCAATTGTCCACATACACAATCTGCTTATTCAAAGTAAAAAGAAATACTAATCGGTAAAGAGATATTGTTTTTCAGTACACAGCCCTTCAGTATAAACTGTGATCTTTAGTATACACAGGATGGTTTTCTGTAACAGACCTGCAAATTATCACTAAATAAAGTTGGTATTTAAACCTTGCCTCTTAACCTTTCATCTCAGAGCCTGTATCTGAATCCCTCGTTTATTATCCTGATCTCTCTCTCATCACAGCTATGCTTCATTTGATTCAGCAGTCTCAGTCTTTCAGAATAATACCACCTTGGAGAAAGCGAAAAGCATTTTAATTGTTTCGCCAGTGTGATAGTATTTGGTTGTGTCACCATTCCCAAAGGATCTTGGTTTACTTACAACTACAGATATGACAAGACAGTCTGCAATAATTTCAAGTGTTAGATTCTATCCAAGTGCTGAAAACCCTTCCATAATTGTACAAACACATAAAACCTGGCAAATAAACAGCCTTTTAAAATATAATGGAGTTAATTCAATGGCTCCATTCCCCAAGAAACTATATGTTGCAAACAACTGTTACAGCACTATGGTTTAAAATCAGTGTCTCTCTCAGAATCTTCAATCCGACAACTTTTAAAGAAAATAAAACAAGATTTCTAGGCTATTAAGCTGGGAAGAGCATCCTTATGCATATGGAAAGAGTGGAGGTTTTCGTGGGGGCTTTTTCTTTCTGTATTTTCTTTAGAATATTTTCATGCTTGAAGACTTTATGTCTCACAGTGACAGAAAACTTCCATACAAGATTCATTCTCAGTAGAAAATAATCAATAGAATTTCAGACAGAACAATTATCTGATAAACGTACTTAAATTGCCAGCTAAAAATGATTTAATATGCAGAAATCAGTTTATCATTCACACATCACAAAGCCTAGAACAAGTATTCCATAACTACATAGTTTACAGATAGAATTTGATTTAAATTTATTACAAACAAATGCTCTTTCCCCTGATTTCAAGATCAACAGGAAGATTCTGAGATTTTACCACCTACTTAGGGCCACTGGGTTCATAAGTCACAGATACTTAGAACAGACGTAATCTTGAGGGATTATCTAAAATAGCTTCACTTTACAGATGAAGAAAGGGGCTTGTGAAAAGAGTGAAATTCAGGATGGATTTCCTCCAGTCTGATTGTATATGGCTCTACTCCCACATCCCCCATTTTCCAGCTGCCCATCAGCAGCAGAGGCTCGGTTTCCATCTACCCTTTGGGAAACTAGTAACTAGAAAGTGGTTTGAGTGATAGGCATTTATGGCAGTCCTAAAGGAAACAAGGTTTGTTAATTTCAAAATAACCCAACTGTTATTCATAACGTGTGGAATGGCAACTTTTTGCTCATCTGTTGAAATGTAATTGCCTTAAAAATAACAAATATTTTCCATTTGTCCCTAACTCATTCTTGTTAACAGTGAGAAATGACTCATTGAGAAATGACTTTTGACAGCTTCCAGCTGCCTGGTGGATTTTTATCACTGACTTTTACTGGGTCAAGGAGCAGCCATGTGTAACCCTTCGGGGCCATTATTGGCCATAAACTCTGTGGCAACTGCACTTGCTACATCATTCATTTAATTGGTTCAAGACAAATACCAGGGAGACCAAAGTTAACATGCTCACAGACAGGATGCCTCATCACAAGCAGGAAAGAGAAATATTAATATCGTATCTGCCGTAGGAGAACGTGTAGATGGACTGAATCAAACCCATTACTGACACCACAGCTTCATACCAAGAGCATGACCTACTAATAAGGAGCCTGTTGCGCTTTTATTTCTATATTTAAAAGCCTGCATATATGTTTCAACAGAATTATACAAAACTGAATCTTTTGAGTCATAAGATTTTGGAGCTCTAACGTATTATTTCACAAGTGAGAAAAGGGATCAAATTTGAAGTATTTACTCAAGATCACACAACTGGTTAACAGNTCCAGCTGCCTGGTGGATTTTTATCACTGACTTTTACTGGGTCAAGGAGCAGCCATGTGTAACCCTTCGGGGCCATTATTGGCCATAAACTCTGTGGCAACTGCACTTGCTACATCATTCATTTAATTGGTTCAAGACAAATACCAGGGAGACCAAAGTTAACATGCTCACAGACAGGATGCCTCATCACAAGCAGGAAAGAGAAATATTAATATCGTATCTGCCGTAGGAGAACGTGTAGATGGACTGAATCAAACCCATTACTGACACCACAGCTTCATACCAAGAGCATGACCTACTAATAAGGAGCCTGTTGCGCTTTTATTTCTATATTTAAAAGCCTGCATATATGTTTCAACAGAATTATACAAAACTGAATCTTTTGAGTCATAAGATTTTGGAGCTCTAACGTATTATTTCACAAGTGAGAAAAGGGATCAAATTTGAAGTATTTACTCAAGATCACACAACTGGTTAACAGCAGAACTCAAGGGAGAACTCCTTTCTCCTGATACCTGTTCCAGTGGGGTTTTTTAACAAAAAAAAAAAACATTTATGGTTCAGGAGGCTGACGGGCTGCAGTCCATGGGGCAACAAAAAGTCAGACACAGCTGAGGACATCCACCCACACACATACACACATAACTCTTTAATACTTCTAACAAGTTCATGCAGTAAAATGACCTTGCATGAGAACCACATTTTAATTGTATTCTAATCTGGTTGTAATCGATCCCTGATGAGTCTCTTCTATTGGAAAGTACTGTGATGGCTTATTGCTGTAACATTTCTTCCTTTTCTCTTCAATAAAAAACTAGCTTAAAACAGAGTGACAAATTTATTGTTCTGGTCAATTGTGTTAATTGACACAATAAATGTCATTGAAATAAATGTCATTTTCTCAGGGTGGAAGGAATATAAGGAACATAGTTTAAATTTCCTTTTGTGAGGTTGTAATGTTGATCCTGCAATGATTGCCTTTTGAAGCATGGCCCATGCTTTTCCTTTGAAATGCTGATGGAATCTGAAGAAAAAGAACGACCTGAATTTAAGGTTAAACTTGAGTTAAAAAAGAAAAGCAGAGAGATAAGATCAAAGGCAGAATCATCCCTCGGGGTCTCAGGATCTCTCAGGAAAAACAGTTCTCTTTCCCTAAAATCTCGTCAGGCAGAATGAAAGCAATGTACAGCTCTTTGCTCAGCCAGATACAATCAAAGCATTACATTCTAGTCAATAGAACAGGAATTTCCACAAAATTGATAAGGACAGGCTGATGGGTAGAGGTTAAAGGATTCCTTTAGAACTTCTGCGAGTATAATTTTCTTCCTCTCTTTTTTTTATTTCCAGAATATAGTGATTAAGACTATAGTATGAAAGAAAAATGTCCCACTGAGTCACAAAGCTAAGAACGTCTGCAGTCACTGTCCTAACGTAAGTTTCTTGTGGAGACTTATAGCTGTGCTGATTCACAGCTTCCCACACACACTGACGGGATAGCAGAAAAGAGCATCTCCCTCTTCCGGTTAATTATAAAATGTATGCATCCAAAAAAAAAAAAAAAAAGAGTCATATGGTTGCTTCAGACAAGTTGGATTTTTTTTATATATTTACAGAAATTAAGTTCTCCCAATTAAATATATTTTATAATGAGTCATTTTCGGGTGGAGGAAGAAAGCATTGTGGTAAGAAAAAACGACTCCCTCTGGTTTGATATTTTTAAAAATCACGAAAGCAACTTCAAATTGCACAAAGATTCTTCCAATGCAGGAGCTAAACTCACAAGTGGTAAACCAAAGAACTGAATGGCAAGGGCAAGGAGACCCTGCTGTGACAGTCAGCCACACAGTGTACTTCCATGGGTGCTACGTTCTTCGCTGCACTTTCTCTCAAGTGGAGGGGAGGGAAACGAACTTTTTTTTTTTTTTTTCACTAATCTGTATTTTTTATTTTTATTTTTTTTATTAATTAAAATTTTCCGTCTCAGGTGTACATGAGTTCCCAATCTTGAACCCCCCCCCCACCTCCCACCCCATATCAACTCTCTGGATCATCCCCGTGCACCAGTCCCAAGCATCCTGTATCCTGTATCGAACATAGACTGACGATTCGGGGAAACGAACATTTATTTAGTTCTCACTACATGTTGTGCCAGAGGCAGTCAACTACTGGATGCCTTTCCATCTCAGTGTGAGTCTGTGGAATATGATTCCCTCCTCTGTACACGGAGAAGAAAGGTCCAGCTAGGGAAGAGTGGACTAAGATATGCTAATTATATCATGTATATTCATTCAACAAACATTCATTGATTAATCAAGCCCACCTGGAGCCAGGAGAATTTAAAATACCCTGAGTTTGCTTAAAACTAAAATAAGAAAGCCAACACACATGACTCAGAGATATGAGGACTTCAGGAAGTATGAAACACCCATTCCAGTTTGCCAGCTACATCATCAAGGACTAGAGATCATGCCTAGAATATATAAAGATGAACCAGTTGTTCAGAATTTTTATTTGTGTGTGAAATCATCTAACATTATCCACTGCGCATTAGAGTAACCACTAGCAACATGAAGCAACTTGATTGAAACTTAAACTGGTTCAGTTAATACAATTTATAATTTGATTTTTCAGCTGCAGTAGCTACACGTCAACTGCTTGGTGGCTACGTGTGACGAGAGGTGTGTCCTAGGCAGCACAGATATGGAGCACCATCCTCGCATCCTGTTCTGCTATACAGCGCTGCCGGATTGTAAACATTCTAAGTTGTGATAGGGGTTTAATATATAACCTTGTTTCAGAGATTTTTGAAAAATACTGCTTTCTTTGTATAACACTTTATGATTTTTTTCAAAGCCTGGAAAAGAAGAAATTCCCTGGCTTTTCAGTGGTTAAGACTTGCCACTTTCACTGACATGGCCCAGGTTCCATCCCTGGTCAGGGAACTAAGCTCCTGAAAGCCAAGTAGCATGGCCAAAAAAAAAAAAGAAGCAGCCTGGAAAATATTATCTATTGGGCTNTTTTCAGTGGTTAAGACTTGCCACTTTCACTGACATGGCCCAGGTTCCATCCCTGGTCAGGGAACTAAGATCCTGAAAGCCAAGTAGCATGGCCAAAAAAAAAAAAAAAAGAAGCAGCCTGCAAAATATTATCTATTGGGCTTCCCTGGTGGTTCAGTGCTTAAGAAACCGGTGTGTAATGCAGGGGACTCCGGTTCGACCCCTGGTTCTGGTTTGACCTACTGAGCTGACACACCGCAACTACTGAAGCCCAAGCACCTAGACCTCTGCAACGAGAGAAGCCACGCAGTGACAAGCCCACACCCCACAACTGGAGGGTAGCCACAGATCACTGCAACCAGAGAAAGCTTGCACATAGCCATAAAGACCTAGTGCCGCCAAAAAATAAAAATAACTTAAAAAAATTTTTTAACAGAAATCATCTTTAAAAAAATTAATCTGATCCATTCTGAGATTACTCCCATTCTGTGGTGAAGGCATGTGACACCTCGAGGGACTAGGTGACAAACAAGGTCATATATTAGTATCCAGGAGCGGGGGGCGGGGGGAACCTGCTAACCCAGGTGTCCAGGGCGTGGTACAGAAGCGCGACACACAAAAGGCAACTGTGGCTTTGAATCCCAGCTCCAATACCTACCAGTTGAGTGACATGGAACAAGTATGAAACTCTTCTGGGCTTCGGATTCCTCATCTGAAAAAAAATGGGGGTGATAATGACAATCTTATAGAAAGAAACATCCATAAACCAGATGGTTAACTTGGTGTGCTACCCAGTGCAACAGTGGTCCTCCTCCTGCAAGCAGGATTTTTCTTTTTAATCTTAATTTAAATTTTTTTCAATGTTATACTCTGCAAATAGGATCAACAGAAGTGGTTCACAATTTAAGAAGCTGATTTTGAGTACGTTGACATTTTCAACTGTTATATATACTCTCCGCCCAGCTGCTATATTTGTGTTACTTCAGAATAGTTGTCAAGATTATATGAGGGTTTAAATAGTGCATAAATCTGACATGTCGACATTCAATAAATGCAAGTCCCCTCTTCACCTTCTTCCTCTACTCAAACATTTTTTTAAGGCTTCCTGGTATCCACCTGTCACATAGTTTAAAAGCCTAGATCCTATCCTCCACGGAAAAATGACTCAGCAAGCTTATTTACAATCTGATAACGTAACACATAGTTTCCACAAGAATCTATGTCACATATGATATCAGAAATCAGCAGTAAAATAGGCTTAAACACTCAGAAACTTGTTTTTCAGGAAGCTTTAAGAATGTATCTATTCCTATATTGATTATCCAGCTAAAACCTCCTGAGAGGTATATTCTAAATGTTTCTTCTGTTCAGCTTAGAAAAACATCATGGGATGACCCTAAAATGAACTTACCTTTCTAATTATTTTGGGTTCAAGATATTAAATTTAATTTACATATATGAAATCAATGATTCCTAATTCTAGATCAGTTCAGGCTATTCTATATTTTAATTCATTTTAGTTTTTCAAAAATATACCTGTACAGTATTCTCCATCAAGGTCTTCCCTCGTAGCTCAATCGGTAAAGAATCTGCCCGCAGTGCAGGAGACCCGGGTTCAATCTCTGGATCGGGAAGATCCCCTGGAGAAGGAAATGGCAACCCACTCCAATATGCTTGCCAGGAGAATCCCATGGACAGAGGAGCCTGGCAGGCCACAGTCCATGGAGTCTCAAGAGTCAAACACGACTTAGCAACTAAATCACCATTCTCCATCAAAGAGTCCTGAAACAAAGAAGTGAAAGGAAGTCTCAAGTAGGTGGATGCTTTAAGTATCTTCTGGCTGGGACCACTTGGCCTGAGAATAGCCTGACAGATGTGAACTTTAAGGTGCCTGCTAACAGCCTGTCGTGGGTAGCTAACATTTTGCCTTTATAGAGGCTCCACGTAAACGTTTCCTGGAATCTGAAACCAAGTCTATGAAACCGGAAGTAAGGAAGGCATTATCCCATTTTCCCAGGTGAGAAGCTTGAGGAAGCTGATACTGTACTGATACGACACAGACCACTATAAAACCAGTACTAGAACTCAAGTCACTTGACTCCTCCTCTGATATTTTTCCTATTATCCCAGGGGGCTCAGCGGTAAAGAATCTGCTTGTGGCGCAAGAGATGTGGGGAACGCAGGTTCGATTCCTGGGTTGGGAAGATCTCCTGGAGAAGGAAATGACAACCCGCTCCAGTATTCTTGCCTGGAGAATTCCATGGACAGAGGAGCTTGGTGGGTAGTACATAGGGTCGCGAAGAGTCAACTGAGCAACTGGGTGCACACACACTATTATCAAAACCATTGAACCAAAGGAAGCTCTCTTTCAAATAGACCTGAACATAGTACCTTTATTTCATCTAATAAATCAAAATTAGTATGCAGAGAATGGCCACATGATCAAACCAGAGAGCCAGCCAGGGAAGACCAGGAAAACCAGGCTCAGACAGGCAGCAAGAGGAAAGGAAATTGGATGAGGTCNTCTGTGTGTTGATTTTATATCCTGCAACTTTACTATATTCATTAATTAGCTCTAGTAATTTTCTGGTGGGACATTTCCTCTTAGAATCAAGTCACCATTTCATGAAAACAAAACCCCTGCTGCATGGAGAGGCCTTGTATGATGTTCTCGCTAATGGGGCAGTGAGGCCTCAGTCAAGAGCCAGCATTGACCCCCAGACACATGGGTGCATGGGACTGTAGATTAGGGCAGCCCCAGACCTCCTCCTGTGATTGCAGACCACGCAGAGCAGAGATGAACTATTCACAGTCTGCCTTGTCTGAATACCTGAGCCACACAAATTGTGAGCAACAAAAAATGATGACCATTGTTTGATGCCACTGAGTTTTAAGAAATTTGCTATGTAGCCAAAGTAACTGGAATATTGCTCTAACTCTTATAGCTAGACTGGAATAAGATCTCTGAGACTCTCTAAGTGAAGTTGCTCAGTCGTGTCTGACTCTTTGTGGCCCCATGGACTGCAGCCTACCAGCCTCCTCCACCCATGGGATTTTCCAGGCAAGAGTACTGGAGTGGGATCCCATTTCCTTCTCCATCCCCACATTTATTCTGATCCATTCTGGTATATTACCAAACTTGATGTTTCTTGCATAGGTTTTTCTTTATCCAATTCTGTCAGGAGAACTTTTCCCATCAGTCTTTCTATTCTTTAACTTTTGCATTTTCCTCAGTTGTCCCACGTCTTTTGTTGGGAATTAAGAGGCTGCCTCAGAGACTGCAAGCCAAATGCTATTTTAAGCCAAATGTTAAATTGGCCTCTTTCAGGAAAGATCTAGCCAGTCCTTCAACAGTTATTGACTAAGAAATTACTCAGACCAATACTGGGCTTTGTCCAAGTGAGTTTATTAAGTGAAAAGATGCTGGATGAAAGTTTTCTTAAAAAGAAAATCAAGGAAAAGAAAAAAAAATGTCCCCTGTGCTTGAAGTTGAGACCCTTTGAGCTTCTCTGTTATGCTCTTCTCCAGATAAAGAAAAGGAGTTGGGAAGACCAACAAACCAAGAGAAAGATATAATGGCTTAAATACTAGGTGAAAAAATAGGCTCATGTTGTCTGATGAGAGAGTCAGGAGAGATTCAGGATGTTTAAAATTTGCAAACCTAGGTTCCCAAGCTAGTCTCCGACACTAGCACTTTTGTACCTGTTTTTTGACATTTTTTTCTCAGATATGAACCTGGCTCATTTCTTTTAGCCCTCTGCTCAAGCATCCTTATAAAAGGTCCATAAGGTGGTGATATAGTTTAGTTTGGTGTGGGGAATGGGGAGAAGACATAAGAACAACTCTCCCATTTGTATAAGGAAAATGTATGTGCCCAAACTGGTCCTTTTGGGGGACATCTATTTTTGTTACGTTGTGTAACTTAAATGTTACACCAAACTACCTCCTGAAACTCTCTATATTTTTTTTTCATATTTCCATACTTACAGGCCATAGGGCTAGGAGGAAAAAATAAAGCACAAATAGAGGGAAAAAATGGATAAAAATTAAATATGTGGATACTCAGGTTTGAATTCTAAGAGATTAAATATTGCTGAGTTAGCTCAGAGTCCCAATCAGAACAGATGACACGTGCTGAATAAAATCATTTGGTAAGTTTTTATTTACAAAGGGTCTACTTATGGTGGTGTGGGTGGAGGGTACCACAGGGGATGGTGCAGAAACTGGGGCATATCTGGAGTGAAGTTGTTACTATCATGGCCTAAAAGGGAGGGTGAGGTTGCTGGAACTGAAAAAAAGAGACAGTCACATAGAACAGCTACCTTGAGAGCACTGTGACTTTCTGTTGAGACATAGTTGAGGAACTTTCAAAGGGGGCCGGGGAAATTAACAGCCAAATCTTGCTCCTTCCTTTTCACCTGCTGGAAATTTCCACTGGCTCTACCTCCCTGGACTCCAGAGTTATCAGAGGCTATTACACAAGTCCACATAGGTCAGCTCCTGAGCAGACAGCAGAGTAAAAAGAGTAGTGGGTTTGGAGAGCAAAAAAGAGGTCTCCAGAATATTTGCCACCCTACACATGTAAAAGTTTTCAAATTTGAGAAAATGCTTGCTTGAACTGCTAAGTATTATTGTTGTATTTAGTTGCTAAGTAATACAGACTCTTTTGCTACCCCATGGACTGTAGCCTACCAGGCTCCTCTGTCCATGGCATTTCCCAGGCAAGAATATTGGGGTGGGTTGCCATTTCCTACTACACGGTATCATCTAGATCCAGGTATCTAATTGTTGTCTCCTGCATTGCAGGCAGATTCTTTACCCTGAGCCACCGGGGAAGCCCGCTAAGTATTATTAGTAATGCCTAAAATGTACAAATTCAATGTTAAACCAAATAAAGATTTCAGAAAGACATTTACAAGAGCCTAAGATTTATCACTCATCTTCTTGGCTCAAATGTAATTGAGTACTCTGAGTGTGCAGCAATAAACTCCATTCCTATTTATCTTTAGATGACTGGTCTTCACAGTCAGACTCTTGGGTACTGAGCCTTGATGAGTGATCCTTTTAAAACATGAGTCTGATAATGCCTCCCTCTGTCAACCACCCCCTTCTCTATGTCTTGGATTAAGAATTAGAGTCTTTATAATGGCCTACAAGACCCTGGATAATAGGCCGCTGGCTATTCTCTGAACTTAACCACTACTTCCCCTTGCTCACCTGACTTCAGGCACACTATTTCTGATCTATCAATCTGCCCCAGGGCCTTTGCACTTGTTTTCACTACTGTTTTCCAAATATACGCATGACTCATTCCTATACTTTTATATGTTCAAATATCACCTTTAAAGAAGCCTACCTGGCAGTTCTATATAAAGTAGTAATTATAGCAAAATGTGTTTTCCAGAAAGAGCCATACCAATAGTTCCTGTCCCATATGATCTTCCAGAAACTTGCCACTGCTCATCCGCCAATGGGTGGAGTCTGTTTTCCCTCTTCTTGGGTCGGACTGTGAGTGCCTCAACAAATCGATTGCAGTGGAAGTAATTCTATGAATTTCCAAGGCTAGTTCATAAAAGGTAATACATTTCTTTGGGTGCTCTCCATTCCTAGACATTTGCCTTTGGAACTTGGCTACATTTTTTAAGAAAAGAGTCTATGTACTTACTATGTACCTTTTCCACCATTTTATCTTGTGTGTGTGTGCCAAATTGTTTATCCAATTCACTAGTCTTAGGATCAGTGAAACTGCTTCTAGAAACTCTGTTTGAGGAATCTCAATTGCCTGTGATCATGATGTATATGGCAAGGTCCTAGACTATAAGCTAGAACTTAAAGCTATAATGGAATTAAACCTGGGAGGAGAGAGTAGCCTCTTTTTGTCTGTCTAATGAGAGGAATTTGAATTACTGAAGCCAGAGGGAAGATTGTGGGCAGTTTCAAAAATGGCCTTGGCAATATTTATGGTCCCACATACTCATTCATAACTTTACCACTTCCCATTAAGAGGTGAGGTCTATTAATTATCCTTTGTTTGGGTATAATCTGAGAAATGTAGCATCCATATAATAGAAATTATACAGTTGTTAAAACATTGAAAAAGAATGAAAATAAAAGGGGATATGTTTATGGATAGGAAGACTCCATGTCATAAAAAGTATTAATTATACATAAATTAATCTATACATTCAAAAAATTGTAATTACCATTTTAATATGTGGCACTTTTCATAGAACCGGCCAAGCTGGTTCTAAAATTCATACATGGGAGGAAATGACCACAAAAAACTAAGGAAATTATGAATAAGACTAGAGTAAGATTTAGAGGGAAATATTTATACTGGGGTATATTAACATTATAAAGCTATGGCAGCTAAATATTGTGGAATTGGTACATGAATAGTTGGATACCAACAAAACAGACTAGAGAATAAAGAGATACAGACTCATGTACATATGCTACTTGACTTACGATAAGGTAGCCAGACAGAGCAGTGGGGAAATGAAGTGCTTTCAGTAAGTGGCCCTGATACATTTGGTTATCTATAAAGGAAAAATAACATCAGAATTCTCCATTCCAGTTTCAGGTGGATTTTAGACCTAATTGTGTAGGTGAAACTAAAATTTTCAGAATAGGAGGATGTCTGAATGACCTCAGGAATTTCCTGAGACAAAAAAATCAAAAAAAGGATTTTCTAAACAATATACAAAAATCACTAACTATGAAGAAAAAAATGGATAAAATTGATTATATTAAAATTCATAACTTCTCCTCATCTAAGGACACCAAAAGCAAGATACAAAGAAACTTACCCACTAAGAGAAAATATTTGCAGTATATGTAAACCCACAAAGGATTAGCATCCAAACTACATAAATAACTCCTTCCCATCACTGCTGCTGCTGCTGCTAAGTCACTTCAGTCGTGTCCGACTCTGTGTGACCCCATAGACGGCAGCCCACTAGGCTCCTCTGTCTCTGGGATTCTCCAGGCAAGAACACTGGAGTGGGTTGCCACTTCCTTCTCCAATGCGTGAAAGTGAAGTTGCTCAATCGTCCCGACTCTTAGCGACCCCATGGACTGCAGCCCACCAGGCTCCTCCGTCCATGGGATTTTCTAGGCAAGAGTATTGGAGTGGGGTGTCATTGCCTTCTAGTAATTAGCAAAATGCAAATTAAAATGAAATACCGTTCACAGACCACAAACTGGCAAAATTTTAATCTGTTAATATCAAATATGGGTGAGAATGTGGGGAAAAGAAAAAATTCAGACATGCTAGTGAGAGTATAATAAAGTTGAACCACCCATCATAAATAAGCAGCATTTCCATTTCTAGGCACATATACACGAAGAACCATATCCAGGAATATTTGTAGAGGTGTTGTTTGCTATATGAAAGCATTAGAAACTATCTAAATGTTTATCAGCTAGAAGATGGAAAAAGAAAATGTGGTTTGTTCATACAGGGGAATATTTTATAGCAACTAAAATGATTGAGTTA
Source organism: Neotragus moschatus (assembly GCA_006410615.1). Classification (NCBI taxonomy): domain Eukaryota; kingdom Metazoa; phylum Chordata; class Mammalia; order Artiodactyla; family Bovidae; genus Neotragus; species Neotragus moschatus. The sequence continues at coordinate 1,916,264 of SJYA01002786.1, forward strand.
AATTAGACATGTAAACATGGATAAATTTCTAAAATATGATATCGAGTAAAAAAAGTCGTGTTGTAAAATGATCCACACAGAATGGTCCACTTATGGAAAGTTTTAAAATATGCAAAATAATACTGTTGTTTATGATATTGCATGTATACTAAAAATATTAAAACAGACTTAGGAATGATAAAAAACAAAATCCATCTGGGGAAGGAGGGAGATAGAAATAGGGGTACTAGGGAGTCTCAAGCATATCTGTTATGTTTCATTTCTTTAAAAAGAGAAAGAGGGCTATTTCAAGTTAAGCTTTCTTTAAGTTTAGCTGTGGGTAAGTGGGAGCCCAATATATCATTCTCTGTGCTTTTCTGTTGACATATATATTTTTTTAAGCTTAATAAGAATCAGAAGCCTCAGTGTGTCCATATGGTTTATTGCCTTATTTGTGGATCTAGCTATACATTTGGTACACAACTTTTGCTGGTAATGTTCTAAAGGTATGCATGGAATTCTTTTCTTACTGTTCTCCAAAGCCACATCTACACATCATCAGCAAAATTCTTCATTTTTAAGTAAAATGAGCAATTAGATTATTCTCCCCTTCTAGGGATAGGGTTTTCTTTTAAATTCATCATCAGAAAATCCACTTCCAAGGAGTCCAGTCTGCAGAAGAAAGGTAAGATGTCAACAGATTATCCCCCAAATTGCCTGAAGGCCAAAAAGAAAAGAAATACATAGTATGCCTACAATGGTTAGTAAAGCCAAGTTAAAAGTTTGCAATTTTCCAGCATGAAGAGGGAGATTGAATCATCAAAAGGGATGATCGAGACTTGAATTAGGACTGCAGAAATTTTTGGTCATTGAAAAGTATCTAAGAGGTCATTTTATAGTATTTCCATGTTGATTTCTACATTTGCATTCACCTCATTGTTCTAGGAGCAAGAGTAATACAGGACTGGGCTTGATTAGCTGGAAGTAACAGTTGGAATTAGCTGGATTTCTAGTTGGATTAGCTGGAAATAAAGTTTCATCTTATGTACTCATTTTTAGATGAAAATCATAGATGTGCTCTTTGATGGTATTCCCTAAAAGTAGACCCTAAGAAAGGATTTAGAAGAAGTTATGTTACTGGGGACAGCACAGTGAGGGAGTAGGAGTGAGACCAAGAAGGGAGAGAACGTCATCGGAGGTGGGTTAATGAGTGGGTTGATGCCTTGGGAAACTGGGGCTACATTTTGGTGGAGACTCTGAGGGTCTGTACAGAAAACCCTTGAAATTGGCTTGGCAAATCATAAGGAAGCAGGAGTACTTTTTCATCAACTATTTAAGGATTATTCCTTGGGAAAATTAACTCCTTGCAACTTGGCCTGCCACCCCTGTGAGCTTGTCAAGCAGACTCTTATAGGCCACAGAAAGCCCCAGGCTGAGTTCAGAAGCCAGCAGCATGCAGGGGAACTTAAGAAAATTTCAAGTGACATCTACCCTGACAGAGCCAAAGGGATCTGCTGACAGCATATGACAAAGATATCTATCACAGAGCCATGATTTGTGTTTTCCAAAACATAAGATGAGTATCACCAGTGATTTAAGAGACAACTTTAGATAGTTTGGGGTCATGGCATTAAATAATATTTATCAAGTGATGAGGGAATTCTTCCCTTTCGCTTTTGGTTCAACTTTTCTTCTTATTCCAAGGAGAACGTCTCATTTTGCTGCTGTTATGGACTGACTTGGCCTTCCCTGGTAGCTCAGCTGGTAAAGAATCCGCCTGCAATGCAGGAGATCCTGGTTCAATTCCTGAGTTGGGAAGATCCCCTGGAAAAGGAATAGGCTATCCACTCCAGTATCCTTGGGCTTCCCTGATGGCTCAGATGGTAAAGAATCTGCCTGCAATGCGGGAGACCTGGGTTCAATCCCTAGGTTGGGAAGCCTCACCTGGAGGAGGTCACAGCAACCCACTCCATTATTCTTGCCTAGAGAACCATGGACAGAGGAGCCTCGTGGACTCAGTCCATGGGGTTGCAAAGAGTCGGACACAACTGAGTGACTAAGCACAGTGCACATGGACTGAATTGAGTCCTTCCCAAGATTTATAATTTGAAATCCTAACCCCCAGTAATCTTAGACTGTGACTAAATTTGGAAATAGGGTCATTAAAGACATAAGTTAAATGAGATCCTTAGGGTGGGCCCTGATTCAATATGACTAGTGTCCTTATTAAAGAAGGGGATTTGCGCACACACACACACACACACACACACACAAGTACAGAGGGGAGACCATGTAGAAGCCAAGACAGGTGTCAGAAGAAATCAACCTGCCAACACCTTGACCTTGCAACCGCAGCCCCCAGAATTGTGAGAAAATAAATTTCTGTTGTTTAATCCCTCCAGGCTTTGATACTTTGTTATGGCAACCCAGCAAAGTAATACAGTCATGATGGCTTTAATCCATCTCCAGCAGTTGCTAGCTTCGGGTTGAGAAGTGTCAGCCTTGGGCTCAGATCGTTTACTAATGACTGCAATTGGATAAAATATGCCAGCATTGTCCTGTTCTCATTGATTTATTTTTTACAATTACCCTCAATCTGTGACAAGTGGTATTATTTATCAGCAACAATGTAAAGTTTCCTTTTTAAATGCATGTATTTAATCTTCAAAGCCAGTGTAAAGAACAACATGAAGCAAACAATAGAACTGTAAAGATAATATGAAATGGCTCAAGTCTAGGAAATTCTGTGAGCTCTGGAGCAGCCTGTTCTGACAGATGGAAAGAGTGTGACCTTGCATAGATCACCTAACCCCTCTGAGCTTTGGTTCCCCTGATATTGACCTCTTAAAGTAGCTGGGAAATTCAAATGAAATGTTTGTCAAGCAACAAGCACTCTGCCTAGAAGTAATTTAAAAAATCAATAATGTTGGTTCTCTCCCCTTGAAATATGTATAAGTAAATAAGAAATCTTTTAATAGGCCTTTGGAAAGCTATTAATTAGGTAATAGAATGCTGCCAATCAGATGTTAAATCTAGTAAAGCTTTCTTTAGAAAATTCCTTTTTTTATCATCTTGTCCCATCCTAAGAAACTGGGTCCTTTTCATGTGTTTGGAACTGCTCAGCCCATCTTTTCTGGAATTTGGGAAGATCATGTGAGGCAGCAGGTTTGGAAGTGCATTGGGAAGTCTTCACACAGATGGAGTGACAGTGGGGTTTCCACTTACATCCCACTGTGGCTGTGTGAATTGATTTGTGCATCTTGGTTGCATTCATTGACATGAACTACAATACTTTAAAACTACGTTTTTCCTATGGCTTTTTCTTTTAATATGGAAAATGTTCACAAGTTTCTTATCCAAATAGTAGAGCATTGGGGCCTCCCAAGGGCCAACAGTTTTCAGTAGAGAAAAATCCATCATCTCAGAATTCCTGAGACCTTTATGATAGGAGGTAGTGAGTCAGTATTCTTAAAACAGCGCAAGTGCCAGTTCTGAGTACAATGTCCCGTATCTTTCATGGGGAAAAAGAGCAACATGGAAATCCCCAAAGTATGAGCTATTACGGGATTTCTTTCTTGTTGTTAGGATATTTTAAGCTTTTTTTTTTTTTTTAAATAGGTTTGGTATTGTGTCCTGAAAAGCCCTTACCTGTCAGTAGACTCTTCAGGAACGTTGTCTCCTGTCACTTCCAAGAGATGCATTCCTTTCATGAATATGCCACGTCTAGTGAATACGGGGAACGGTGGCCCTGGGAAAAAGCAAAAGGGTGGATGCCAAGGTGAGAAAAGAATATAAATAATAGAGTCCTGTCTGGCCCTAGCTTATTCTTGAAATTAATCAAGTCCTGCCAAATGGTAGATTCCTGAGCAAAAGAAACAAACAGTTAGAAAAAGTCTCTACCCTCTTGTAACACATTCTAGTTCAGGATTTTAATCTCTTCCCGCACCACAAATTCTATGGTGGTTTGGTAAAGTCTAGAGATCCTTTCTCAGAATCTGTGCGTAGCTGCAGTCATGCCTGACTCTTGCAACCCCATAGACTGTAACCCGCCAGGCTCCTCTGTCCATGGGATTCTCCAGGCAAGAAGTGGGTTGCCATTTCCTTCTCCAGGTGATCTTCCCTTCAACCAGGGATTGAACTCAGGTCTCCTGCATTGCGGGCAGACTCTTTACCAACTGAGCTACAAGTGAAGCCCTTTTAAATGTGGAAAATAAAAATACACAGAATTCAAAGAAAAGCAATTATATTGAAAGTCAGTAACTTGCGCTGTACTTTACCCCTATTACTGCACACTCTCTTAGCTGTAGGCTACTTTAAATAACTGAGATAATTATCTCAACCATCACATGTATTTGAAGTTATCTGGTCTTTATTCCTAGACTGCAGGCCTGTCCTTATTACAGAAGGCCATGCAACCTTATAGAGAGTTAAGAATTCTTGTGTGAACTATATATTCTTAGACACTTTTAACAAACAATAGTCTTGCTTGCTAGTCTTGCTTGTCAGTCTTTCTGCATATTGATTAACACTGTAAGTGAGAAATACCAGAATGCAAGAAGCTGTCTGAGTCACCAGCATAAGAAACCATGGTTTCACTGGTAGCTGAATGACAGCCAAGCATAGAGTTGTTCTATAATCAGCCACTTTGTGAGCATCTATATCCAGGAAGACTCTATCACATGCCACCTAGCTGCAAGCCCACTGACGACCATAATTTCTAAGCAGTGGGCATAAGTGCTATTTTAAGATATCGTCAGCAACTGTAATGTCATGGGTAACATACCTGCAATTTCTTGAGGCTAACAAGTCACAGGCACTGCTACACATTCAGTTTGCTGTCTGTACTTATAATTGAAAGAAATGTTAAGTTTCAGTTCAGTTCAGTCGCTCAGTCCTGTCTGACTCTGTGCGACCCCATGAATCGCAGCACGCCAGGCCTCCCTGTCCATCACCAACTCCCGGAGCTCACTCAGACTCACGCCCATTGAGTCAGTGATGCCATCCAGCCATCTCATCCTCTGTCGTCCCCTTCTCTTCCTGCCCCCAATCCCTCCCAGCATCAGTCTTTTCTAGTGAGTCAACTCTTTGCATGAAGTGGCCAAAGTACTGGAGTTTCAGCTTTAGCATCATTCCTCCCAAAGAAATCCCAGGGCCGATCTCCTTCAGAATGGACTGGTTGGACCTCCCTGCAGTCCAGGGGACTCTCAAGAGTCTTCTCCAACACCACAGTTCAAAAGCATCAGTTCTTCGGCGCTCAGCTTTCCTCACAGTTAGAGGGCAGTAAAAATAAGGATATGATTATTTTGTTGTCCAAGGACTCCTAGACTCCCAGTTTGACTCCAGGAAAGAATCCCTTGTGGGAAAGCAGGTAATAAGTAAATAATAACATGCCAACTGATGATAAATATTATAGAGGAAAATAGCTCAAAGTAAGGGAGAAAGAGAGAGCCAAGCATGTGGAGGGGGATGAGCCACTCTTTAGGACTGACATTCTAGGATGACATTTGAACAGTGATCTGAAAGAATTATGGACGTGAGCCCTGTGACCATGTGTAGAAAGAATGTTCTAGGTAGAGGAAGCCCCAAATGTGATCCTACCTCTTAGGGTATTGTTGATTGTATTAGTGAAAGTTCAGTCAGAAAAGCAGAACCCCTATGAATACTTTGAAATAAGGGCTTTATTATAGGAATTAGACTTTTTACACTTGTGGGAGCAGCTGGGTAAGTAAAAGTCTGGCAAGGGGTATTGTCTGTCAGGGTAGAGTCACTAACCAGCCTGGTACAGGGAATAAGTTGGAGCTGCCAAGGGGATCGGAGCTGAGATCCAGGTGTGTGTCCAGATGCTGGGATGGGACTACAGAGAAGAGCTAGCAAAGAAGTCCACAGGAGGCTATAGCCCATGCATATCTTCTACCTCTGAGTGTCCCCAACGAGCATGTGGAGTTGGACCTGGGGCGGCTGTCAGTCAGTAGCCAAGAAAAGCTAGGTGTATAGCAGAGGAGAGTGAGAAACACCTGGAGTCTTCTAGACTCATCTGTATTTGTCCTTCTCCGTATTTGACTGGAAAGGCCTCCAAAGAGTAGTGGCCACTTTTGTTCTGCCTTCCAGATCTTGCTCAAATTCCTCTATGGCTAACTCTGACCGAGAACCATTTAGGGAAGAGGATTCTGTGAAAATTAATCCCGGCTTAATCAAGTTGCCAAGATGCAGACTCCCAGATCTGTCAGTGTCAGAGCTGTAGCTTATAGGGGCAAGGTGGGAAGCCACCGGATGGTTTTGCGTAGAGACATGTGTGCTCAAAGTTATAAAAATCTTTCTATTTGGCACACTACTAAGAACACTATTTACTATGTGTTTTGCATTCATTTGAGAAATGCAGAAGGTTTTTCTTGTTTCTTTTTTATTTTAACAAGGGTAACCCCAGTCTGAAGTGACTGTGTCTGCACAAAACTCTGAAATTCTGAATTTTCCTAAAGCTTAGAGGAGCAGAGAGGTTGTTTTGAAGCAGAGAGGTTGTTTTACTTTTTGAAGTAAAAGACCTATAGCTTAAAGAAACTGAATCTATTAAAAAAAAAAAAAAAAGGCTGATATAGCCATTATGGAAAACAGTATGACTGTTCCTAAAAAAGTTAAAAATAGAGCTACTATATGGTCCAGCATTCCAATTCTGGCTGTATAGCCAAAAGAAATGAAATCACTATGCAGAAGAAATACCTGCACGCTCATATTCATTGCAGCATTATTTATAGTAGCTAAAGTATGAAAGCAACCTAAGTGTCCATCAACAGATGGATGGATAAAGAAAATGTGCATATATCTGTATCTGTGTCCACACCTTGGAAAGCTGTTTAACCACTAAAAAAAAAGAAGGAAGTTTTGCCGTTTGCCGCCACATAGATAGACCTTGAGGGCATTGTGCTAAGTGAAATAAGTCAGAGAAAGATAAATACTGCATGATCTCACTTCAGGAAATTTTTAAATGTAAATAAAAAATTAAAATATATTTAGTACCTTCTGTGTACCCAGTACTAGGACACTATTCTAGGCATGTTGNATAGAGCTACTATATGGTCCAGCATTCCAATTCTGGCTGTATAGCCAAAAGAAATGAAATCACTATGCAGAAGAAATACCTGCACGCTCATATTCATTGCAGCATTATTTATAGTAGCTAAAGTATGAAAGCAACCTAAGTGTCCATCAACAGATGGATGGATAAAGAAAATGTGCATATATCTGTATCTGTGTCCACACAATGGAAAGCTGTTTAACCACTAAAAAAAAAGAAGGAAGTTTTGCCGTTTGCCGCCACATAGATAGACCTTGAGGGCATTGTGCTAAGTGAAATAAGTCAGAGAAAGATAAATACTGCATGATCTCACTTCAGGAAATTTTTAAATGTAAATAAAAAATTAAAATATATTTAGTACCTTCTGTGTACCCAGTACTAGGACACTATTCTAGGCATGTTGTATTTATCTTGAACAAAGTAGACAAAAATTGCTGCCCTTCTGGAGCTAATACTTGAGTGGGTGAGAGAATAGCATTTTTAAAAATGTTACACAGTATTTCTAAATGCTTTGGAAAAAATAAAGCGGAGTAGAGCAATCAGGAGTCCTGAGGAAAGTTAGGGAGACACAGTGCAGAATTAAATAGGTTGGTCAGGTGGTGGGGGCTTCTTGAGACAGTGAGATGTCAGCAAAGCCTTGGAGGGGACATGAAGTGAGCTGTGTGACTGGGGCAGAGGGAAGAGCTAAGGCACAGACTGTAAGGCAGTTACCTGCCTAGGATATTCAAGAAAGAGCAAGGAGTCAACCAGAAAAGAAATTGAGGTCAGAAGGCACAACATGGTCAGAAGCCTTGAGCCTTGACGCCCCTTAAGAACTGTAGCTTTTACCCTGAGTGAAGCAGGGAAGCACTGAGGAATTTGGAGCAGAATAACAGAACAGCGACTGTTGACATGTTTTAGGAATTTTCACCCTGTTAATTCACTTTTATGTATTACATTTTGGAGCTGAAAGGAAGAAGTAACCTGAGCTCATGATTGTTTCCAAAGCCATATAAGAAGACTTAAATCTCTCTAAAGGAATAGTAGAAATAGAAGAGGAAAAATAAGACAGAGAGCTAAGTCCACAATATCAATCTTAATGCCTTCATCATACTCAGGAAATGAAGACCGTACTGAACTGAGGGCACGCTTCAGATTCCTGGAAAGTATTTCAAATGGGCTGAAGCATTCTTGTTGCAAGATCCTTTTGGGGTTTGGAGTTAGCCCAGTCTTGGTTTTTGTGAGCCTGGAAATACCAACTGGGACTTCCCAAAGTACACTTGATGTTGATGAATGATAAAAAGGTCTCTCTGTTCTGTTCCCATGAGTAAAAGGAAAATCCCCCATCTTCAGGTGCTATGATCTGTGGATTGGTTGTAGTTTGTCATGAAGGAGAAGGTCACAGTAGGAAAAGATACCAGCTCTTGTGATAACCAGTTTAGATGGATCTAATCCACGAGTCAGCCTATAGTCCTTATTCTACCAAATCTGTAGTGCTTGAGCCCAACCATTAAATTACAGCAGTTACTTCTCAAGTTGGTCACAACACCAGATTCTTCATGATGAAAGCAACTCAAAGAATGACCTGAAAAAAAGGAAAAAAAAAAGAAAAACACCTCCCCAGAAAGTCAGTTTCCAGCCCTCCACACCATCATTCTCAATTCAGGGCTAAAAAATTCACCATAAACTTCTTTTATATGCAAGAAAGTGAAACCTACCATTGAACGCAGGTAAAAAGTAGAGTAAACGTACCATTTGGGAAGGCAGTTGAAGAGAGATTGCCCAATACTTGGAATCCACTTTGAGGCTGAGTCTCATCATATATACAGAAATCATGTGCAGTCCATGCCCTGAGGCCCTGTGATGAAATCCCCTGTGGAGTAAACAAAAAAAGAATAAGCATCAAGACCCAACAGGACTGACTCGACTGGAATCAGGGGAGGACTGGCAAACACAGGAAAAATCATAATACAGGTCACAAATTCCTCCCTAAGGCTGCCAGTTTCCAAAAGTATAGCCAGAGCACATCAGCACGTTGAAAGACAAGGATGAGAGACTCAAACAATAAGACCTTATTTTAAAGGCATGGCCACCTTCCGCAGCTACAAAGGTGCCACAGATGGTGAGGAAAACCAAGGTCTTCTACAGGGAAAGTGAGAAGTCAAAAACGTTGCCACGGTAATTTAAAATAACACTCATTATCTTCCCAGATTTTAAAGAAATATGAAAATAGGCCCCGATTAGCTAAAGATTTACAAACCCAGGCCAAATTCCAACAGTCTCAGCTCCTTCCAGCTCCAGGAAGCTGATGTACCAGATTTTGGGAAAGGAGCCTAAAGAGCTGGAATCACCTGGTTTGGGGGTTACTTGGAGCATGGAGTTCATGTGACCTGGTTCTTTAAGAGTCATAGGATCATGACTGGCATTTATTTACCTGGGCCTTATTTTTGGATGATAAATTGCCTATTATATTCCTTTCCCAGGAGAGGCAAACTTTATTTTCCTCATTAATTCTTGAAGTAAGAGTTGCTTCCTTACTGATTTGGTCTGGAGACTGATAGAAACAACATCTGGACAAGCAATAACGCTTGTTCTGCTGGGAGAACTCCTCCAGGAAACTCTCCAGACCTCAATGAGGATATGAGAACCAAGGCTCTGGAATTCAGCTGTGGGGCAACAAACCCAGGGCCCTGAACACGAAGAATGTCCCAAAGAATGTCCCACCTCCTGTACTCACACTGGTGCGACTAGGAGAGGCTGTTACTGGCCAGGCGCTTCCTTACATGCAAGGAGGAACCCCTGCCACCTCCAGCAGACACAGTGATAGCATCTTTCCTCTTGAACTTGGTGGTCATTTTTTGAACTCTCCTTAGAACTTCAGTTGAGTTGGACAAAATGTCCCCAGGGAAAAAACATGCAGATTGGAATGCCATGAACAGAAGTTGCTGATTTGGATTTGAGGCCCATGCCAAACACACACACCTTCATAAAGCAACAACGTCAACCCAGCTATAAGCAAAAACACAAACACCAAAGAGAAGAGAACTCTTGCAGGTAGAACTTGAATGTGCCTCTCTGCTGACCCACAGCCTCTTCCCCTGATGGGTGATGAACATGGCTCCACTTAAAGGGTCTTCTAGTGATTCTCAAGTCATGGTAAAAGGATTGAACAGCAACCTCAGTGCAGTTTTCTTAACCCTCACTTGTGAAAAAGAGTAACCTTGACTATAAGCAGAGTAAAATAAGATAGAGGCACAACCTCTGGCCTTGTTTTATGAACTCTCAGCTTTTTTTCTTTATATTTTTTTGTTGATTTTTATTTCAGCACTTGACCCAAAGATAAGAGCTCCTCTATCTAGTGTTGTCAGCCTGCTTTTTCCAAAGAAATTGTTCATTTTATTAAAAATCTCAAGACTATCATACTAAGTGGAGTAATACAGACAAAGACAAATATGGTATCACTTATATGTGGAATCTAAAAAATGATACAAATGAATTTATTTGTATAAATAAATTTACAAAATAGAGTCTATTTCAGTTCAGTTCAGTTGCTCAGTCATGTCCGACTCTTTGCGACCCCATGAATTGTAGCACGCCAGGCCTCCCTGTCCATCATCAACTCCCAGAGTTCACTCAAACTCATGTGCATCAAGTCAGTGATGCCATCCAGCCATCTCGTCCTCTGTCGTCCCCTTCTCTTCCTGCCCCCAATCCCTCCCAGCATCAGGGTCTTTTCCAATGAATCAGCTCTTCGCGTGAGGTGGCCAAAGTACTGGAGTTTCAGGTTCAGCATCATTCCTTCCAAAGAACACCCAGGACTGATCTCCTTTAGAATGGACTGATTGGATCTCCTAGCAGTCCAAGAGACTCTTGAGTCCTCTCCAACGCCACAGTTCAAAAGCATAGCCCTGTATGCGAGACAGCAAAAGAGACACAGATGTATAGAACGGACTTTTGGACTCTGAGGGAGAGGGAGAGGGTAGGATGATCTGGGAGAATGGCATTGAAACATGTATACTATCATGTAAGAAACGAATTGCCAGTCTATGTTTAATACAAGATACAGGATGCTTGGGGCTGGTGCTCGGGGATGATCCAGAGA